>HE671164.1:1087814-1127206 GCA_000313835.2 Heliconius melpomene melpomene | reverse complement strand
ATAAGGTGTGTATTAAAACAAAGCGACATGCAGTAAAATTATTTTATTGTTTGAAAGCACATAACATGCAGTTTTAATTTAGTTGGTTTTAAAAATGATATCCTGTAAATGTCTACCTCCATTGACCACACACTGCTGAAGCCTTTCCCGGAAGTTGTCCATTACTCGTCGAGTCATATTCAGCGGAATAGCATTGATTTCTTCCGTGATTGCAGCCTTCAGTTCATCGATGGTTCGGGGACGATGCGTGTACACCTTTTCCTTCAGGTAACCCCAGAGAAAGAAATCGCAGGGGGTTAAATCAGGTGATCTCGGCGGCCACCCAACGTCACCTCGCAAAGAAATGAGATGACCGGGAAACATTTGATCTGCTGAATGTCGCGGCATAAATTTGTTCGTGTGTCTAAGTCTCTAACTGTTAATTCTTGCACTACCTGAATCTTGTATGGGTGAAATTTAAGTCTCTATGCAGTATTCTGCGGACACTACTGAAAGATAATCCTAGTGAAGCGGCATGTTTCCGAACAGAACGCCGAGGGGATTGTTGAATTGAAGCCCGCACTCTATCCACGTTTTCCGCTGACGTTGACGTCCTAATTCGGCCTTGTGGTCTTGTTTTTAATGCTGATGATGTTGCTCTAAAATTTGATACCCAATTTCTGATTGTTGGTCCAGTGGGAATGGGATCACGTCGACCAATAGCAAAATGTAAACGGAACGCACGCTGTGTTGTGATCACGGAGCCGCCATTTTTAATAAACTCTTCAACTACGAACGCACGATGTTGTCCCGACCAAGCCATTGCTCACACTAAAACTGCATGTCATGGCGCGTCTAATGACACCATCCCCACCCTTCTACTCCTTCCCTTCTTCGTGCAACGTCCTTCCAAAACCGGAAAGTTCAATATGACTCACCCTGTAGTTCTAGTTTGTAGTTTTATTTAACCATAAATCTAATTTTGCTTACTTACTTAGTGTCTTAATGAAAACGGAGTGTTTTAACATTAGGTTCACTCTGTCTACGTTGCTACGTGCGGGATAGACCATAAAGCTAAAAGAATCACATTACAATTAATTTACCTTATAAGTCTCAGTGTTCATCACGTCTTCTAGAATCTTCTTTTTCTCGTCTCTCATTTTGGTAAGTTTCAATCTGTTCTTGTTCAGTGACCAGTTGTAATACCAGGATATTGAAAAGCGAAGGAATATGACACTGGAATAATACTTATAATTATATTACAATACAAAATATATCGGTCATTTGGTTCAACAATGACGCAATTGCACTTTTTTTTAAAAACACAATGTACGCGGAGGGATTATTTTCAAATTTAGATTGATAATATTCGATTGACATGCAAATACGTCATTGTTGCACCAAAAAAGCTAGATAAAAATAGAGAAAATAACCACAAAATATGAGGCCTGTGGTTGCGTACAAGCGTGCGACTGTAACCGCGACTGGTTTAGGTTCGATTTCCACTAAAAGAAATGTATATTTAATATTTTCCTAGGTTTACTCTACCCACCTTGCTATATGCGTAATACAGAGTGAAGTAAAACATAAATAAAAACGAAAGCCTATTTTAAACTGGTAGATAACTTGATTTGAGCTGTATTATAATACGTATGCTTATATTTAAAACTGACGTTTAGACCATTTTACAGTGCCTAGCCCGCATTCACAGGATATGAGTCGTTTATCAAATGCATATTTCAAATGCCCTATTCTCTAAACAGTATGAAATAAAACCACAATTGTGTTATATAAAATGATAGAACGGCAAGGTAATCAGGAATATAAATATCGCACCTTTAGATTCAAAAATCTCAATTTTTGAATTAGGTCTCTATAATTAGAATTCAAAAATCTCAATTTTTGAATTAGGTCTCTATAATTCTAAAGGTGCGGTATATTTTCATTGTGACGAATTTATAAATTCTATCATTTCCTCCATGAAGATCTTAGTCCCAATACTAGTTTCTTTCTGAAAATTCTGCTATATCCAGAATATTTTCAGATTTCCGCCCTAAACCTAGGTCTTCGAGACATTGTGCCTCGAGCATCGATCATCTTGCCAAGCACTGTACCACTACGCTACGACAGCTTCTATGTTAGTTATAACATATCTTTTTTTTTTTTCAGTTATACGCTGTATCCCGCATATAGCATGATAGGGAGACCCTTATGTTAAGACACTTTCCACTTTTCGCAAAATCCTGAAGGCATTGCGTGTTGAGTGACGGAACTCAACGCCGCGCTTACCTGAACCTGAACGAGAAAATGGAAAATATTTCATTTCTCCGAGTGATAATCGAACCCACAACGTGTCCCGTTTACAGTCACGTACGTTTGTGCCTTTGTGCCATTATATTATTGTTATGGAGCGTATAAATATAGCGAGAAGTTATGTAGTTCCGTTGCAATTGTTTTATAAACATGCCGACCAAGGGATGTTAGTATAAAGTATAAACGTAGAGACTTTGAAGTTTAATATTGTCGGTTTTGTTACGTATCTATAATATAATTATCTATACTATCCATACCTATATTATAAATTCGAAAGTAACTCTGTCTGTCTGTCTGTCTTTTACGCAATCAGGGCCAAACCGCTAATTTAATTGTAATAAAACACTCATATAGAGATAATTGAGGGTCCCGAGATGAACATAGGATACTTTTTTTTTCTCATATTTGCAATATTTTCTATATATACCAATATATTAAAATAATTAATTTGACAAGCAATTTATTCCGCCATGTTAATAACAACCGTCGCTACGGTTGCTAAGCAACGGCTTGCAAAGTTTGTTGTTTTAAGAAAACGTCACCCAAAGTGAGTTTGCTTAATGCATACATGGCGCGCGCCGATATAGATTTGTATACATTAACAAAAATTAGATGATTTCTATAATTTGATATTCATCCTTATGAAAATAAATATAATAGTTTAGCACTTTTAGCATTTCATCTAGATGGAAATTATAGTTTACTGTATAACATTCTAATAAATAAGATGTCACTGATTCGAAATGACCTAGCCTACGAGTGGTATAGTATGACCGACGCGAATGACTTTGATGATTTTATAAATTTTTATATATTTTTGAATTACTATTATTTTTTATGTAATTATTTGCTGCTTATAATTAATTTATCTCAGTTCGGTTATCTATACCGATGTTATATACTTAAAATATTGTGATTTTAATCATTTGGGATTTTATTTAATATTGTTCGCAAAAATTAGAAAAATGAACAAACTTTAGGTACTTTTTCTAATATTAAGAATTTCCTTTAGTTACTTTTACTTCTTTTGTTTGTTCATTTCGGTTACTCAAATATTTTTCTAATAATAAATCTCCACTTATTATTATTTTTTTAACTTATTTTAATTATTTAGGCTTATATTTTCGCGGGCGTAGCCGCGTCCGGGCCCACTAGTAATATAATAAAATAATATAGTTTCGAGTTTGTATAGATGAACGCCCCAATATCAGGAAATACTGGTTCAAATTTGAACATCCTTTTTGCGTTGGATAGGAAATTTCTGGGGTGGGCAACAGATTTTTCTGGGTGAACAGCTGTGTCTTCCCCCCCCCTCTCTCCCCCTTCCTTACGCACATGACGACGTTAAGTTTTCATATAGCGCAATTTCCTGATGTGTCAATATGTGTTAATACCCCTCAAAAAGACAATAACTGTGACAATTGTGGATGCGTGTGATAAAACTGTATCAACGAAGCCCCGTGCCCCGTGGTGCACCTTATCTGCTTATTTCACAAGCCACTTCAGATAGTTCAAGATTAGCAACAAATCAAATGTCATGAAATAGATCTCAAACATGCGTAAGGAGATTGTTAATTTTTTTATTCGTCCTTGAAAGGACATCAGGTTCATGCTATAAAAAAAATATTTTGTCATAATAATCCGTGACAATGAAATATTTATTAAAAATTTCTAATTTCATTTCTTCGCTCTGGTGTCGAGGCATGGCACGGCGATGAATTCAACACTCAACACGCAATGCGTCCAGAGTTCGGCGAAAAATGGGGAACATAGTGTCTTAACACCAGGTTCCCTCTGCCTACCCTACTATGTGCTGTACACAGCGTGACGCTCATTTATTTTTTTATAAATCTAAAAAAACCCCAACCAAATACTCACAGAACAGGTATGAACAGCAACGGAGACGCGTACAGTAGTGAATGCAGCCAGTGCTGGCTCCGGCCCACGTACATGTAGTAGTAGAGCACTGCAAAGAGGACGTACAGACCGACAGAGTACGCCATCACGTAGCCGATGACACGCTTGTGGGTTTGCTCCTTGTATTGGCCATCTTGCTCTATGTTCTTGATTTTCGTTTCTAGTTTCTCTAGGATTTCTATTGTTGTTTTCTTGCGCTGGAACAAGAAATATATTTCTATTATTAAGTTATAGTATTGCAACGAATCATATAACTGTAAACGCCATGGTCATGAGTTCGTTTCTCACTGGAAGAAATGAGTTATTCTCATTTCTTGGCTTCTTGGCTTGGCTCTGGTAGCTTAACTTGCAACTTCGTGCATGGGGAATGAAGTATCTTAACACTATGTTCCTTCTGCCTCTGCTTATGCGGGTTATAGCGTGAAGCTAAAAAAAATGTGAAATTATGCAATAATTATTTTTTTGTTAATTTTAACGTTTTATTCCGAAAGCACCCTCCTTTAAGGGGAGATAATCTGGAGTAATAACACTACCGTTCTCCGCTTACCGCCAGAAATCGAGACACTGTGTGTTGATTGCGTTAAAAATCTTTACGTTACAAAATTTATATAACGTTAATTTTTCATGCACTTTCTTTCAATATTCCATAATAAACACTACCCACAAAATACGCTACTAAAAACAAATAAGAGATCGAGCCTCTGACAGTCTGACGTGCGATAAAATAAATGAAATTACACGTTGGGATTTGGATTTGAACGTCCAACAATCACAATCAATGAATAGACTATATATAACATTATTCTTCTCACATATAACGTCAATATTGTGTCATTTTGTATTTATACACCAGTGTAAACTAAAACCGCAGCATATATATAGGAAGCGATATCTAATCCATCGCTTATATTTAAAAGGAAACAAGTGCCGAATTATTAAGTTTCAATATTTTAGAATATTACAATTGTATATAGTTATTTTATAATATCACTTCCGTGTTTATTTTATAGCTTCACACTGTATCCCTGTTAAATTTAATATTATCAATAGTTTTCTTTAAAATAGGATTCACAAATTTTATTTAGACAGAACAAAACAGACAGAATAACTTTTTATATTTATTTCATAAATTACAAATGTAAATTGATGATGAGAATGTTTTTGCATTGATTAAGATTTCTTCTACAAAAAAAATATTTAAAGAACCGCGTAAAAATATTATTTCACAACATAATAATATTATTTATATTACAATCATTTTGTATTGATCATCAAAAACATACTATGTATGCACCACACACCTATAGCAATAAATGAAAAATATCTCTTCAAAAAATGAATATATAAAGAAAAATTATAAATAAGGAAAAAAAATAAAAAAGAGACAAGTTGACCCCGACGTGATTTGAACACGCAACCTTCTGATCTGGAGTCAGACGCGCTACCGTTGCGCCACGGAGTCGTGTCTACTAATGCTGAATTTTCGATACTGTTATAGGAAATACGTAGCAATTGAACTTTATTTCTTCAGAAATAAAAAAATAATTTAAATATAATTATTTTGTTTTATAATTGACGCTATCTTGACGCAGGGGTACAAGGTGTGACTTTAACGTGAAAGTTGTGGGTTCGATTCTCACTCGTGGGAATGAATTATTATTATTAATTGTCATTGGCTTCGCTTTTGTTCACCAAAGTATAAACCCGACCTTGAGTTCCACCAATTAAGACGCAATGCCTCGAAATTTCGGCGGAAAGTGGGGAAGGGAGTGTCTTAACAGTAGATTCTCTCTACCTCCCTCCCTGCATATAAAGCCTGCCCAAGACAAAGGGAGCCCTAACCACGGAAAAGAGGCAAGGCAAGTTAAAACCCAAATATTTCCCATGAATTGGGATAGAACGAATGAACGAATGAGCATATCAATTTAGATATTGTCGCATTGAACCACGACGGCCTAATAGCAGTACCTAAGTGTTTTCATAAGAAAAATATACATAGCAATGTTGGCAATATTTTAAGCAAGATTCACTGGAAGTATAAATTTTATATACAATTTTTTTAATAAATAATATATAAGTGATGTAAAAAAACCTACTAAAAAAGAAATTTATGTTACTTATCATTCTACTGATAACACACAGTCACCTCTCTTATTTCGTACTATACAAAAATATAACAAAATTGTCTCTTCTTAATGGTAATGAAATGAGTATTTTAATTTTTTCTCGAACATTTATCTGATAGGATCTCAAATAACCTACTGGATTTTTACATAAGGATACTACGGTGATAGCGACCAGGAAAGACGGTATGATATTTAAAATATATATATATATATAGATTATGACAAGGAAAAATTAATACTACAACTAATGATGTAAATCAGTCTTTATAATTGATGAGTACATAAAATGAATTTTAAAAATAAAATCTCTAATTATCGAAAGGCACAGTGGGTTCAATTTTTATCGTAATCCGAAAATTATTATAGAGAGACAATTATTTACTAAGATTTTTTAATGTAAAATAAACGTTTATATCTAACAATTATTTAAGATTATTTAAAATGAATTGAGGGTTAACGGAGAGTATCAACACTAACACTACGCCGTTAACAGACGGAATATAACTTTCTCTCGCACTGATATTTTCATAAACGACGTAATTTGTAATACATAGCTAAGACCGCTAAGATTATATAGTCGTATAAGCATTAATAATATAATATACTATTGTAATTCCATCCATGTGGGCGAAGCAGACGATAGCTATTGCATTCTGTAGGCATGCCATAGTTCGCCAATACTATTTCAGTTATGTAATCAATTGTATTTAATAATCGTTATTCATTATATTAAACGTAATAACGATAAGTTTGAATACATTTTATTATATATATGTATCTTAGCCACTAAGTTCCATCTGCTATGTGCGGGATGCAGCGTGAAGCTGATTTATTTTTTTATATATGTTACTGAAAGTTGGAATGTTCCTTAACATATTTCGATATGATTTTTAGTTTCCGAGAAATCTTTATAAAGACATACAAACAATTCTAAGTAGATTATATTCAAATATTACCAAATTCCAACAATTAAACATATCTATACTAATATAATAAAGCGGAAGAGTTTGTTTGTTTGTTTGTTTGTTTGTTTGTTTGTTTGTTTGTTTGAACGCTAAGATCTCTGGATCTACTGGTCCGATTTTCATTGTTTTTGTTTTGTATGAAAGCTGCATTCTTCAGAAGTGCTATAGGCTATATAACATTACATTACACATATATACTAATATATTTTAAAGTACATTCTAATTTGACATGCAATTTATTCTGCCATGTTAATAACAACCGTCGTTGCTACGCGACCGCTACCGCGACGTTTTGATATTCATCCTTATGAAAATAAATATAATAGTCACTTTTAGCATTTTATCTAGATTGAAATTATAGTTTACTGTATAACATACTAATAAATAATTAAGGAGATGTCACTGATTCCAAATGACCTAGCCACCTAGCGGGCGGCACAGTATGACCGACGCGAACGGGCAGATGACGTTGACGGTTTTATAAATTTTCATACATTTTCGAACTTTATTTGTTGTTTATAATTAATTTAAAATACACTTTGATTCTCTTCTTATTTTATTTGATATTGCCCGCTAAAATTATCCTACTTAATAGAGAGAAATGTTTAATTATTTCGTAGAGTCGATATCTATGTACGCACGTACGGAAAACTTTAGGTACTTTTTCTAATATTAAGAAAACCTATCCTTTAGTTACTTTTAATCCTTTTGTTAGTTCATTTCAATAACTCAGATATTTTTTTCTAATAATGTGTATCTACTTATTATTCTTTTTGATTATTTGAGCTTATATTTTCTTACTAACTCTATTGAGAATCGAAAATAATTTCATGAATATATTTAATAAATATTCTTATAGTTGAAGCAGGCGTAGCCGCGTCCGGGTCCACTAGTATATGTATAATAATAAAAATAAATATAGAACTTATTCTTAAAGTTGGTTAAAAAACAAATATATAAAAGTAGGTTTAAACAGACAGACACTATAAAAAAATATATCCAAATCATATAACATAATAGAGGCTATATTGTTTCTGAAACGAAAGTGGACTTGTTAGAGCGTAACCGCTCGGGCTCTTATTTCGTTCTTGCGGTCGCTTTACTTTCAAATATTGTGAGTCTT
The DNA here is from genome assembly GCA_000313835.2 of Heliconius melpomene melpomene. Classification (NCBI taxonomy): domain Eukaryota; kingdom Metazoa; phylum Arthropoda; class Insecta; order Lepidoptera; family Nymphalidae; genus Heliconius; species Heliconius melpomene. The sequence goes on along the minus strand of HE671164.1, from coordinate 1,118,783 downwards.
AAAAGATTCTTTGAAAGTTTGTCTAATGGTTTTAATGCATTGGTATAGAAAGTTCCTATTTAAAGATTATTTTAACTACATGCTATAGAGGATCTGGGAACCTAGTTTTAGGACACTTCCGGTTCCCACTTTCCGCCGAATTTTGGGTGTCCAATCTATAGTTGCGTCTTGGTATTTAAATTAATAAATCTCATGGAAATCAAATCTTAATGGAAATTGAGTGTCTCAGTACTAGGTTCCAGGTTCCCTCTGCCTACTCTACTATGTGCGAGATATAGCGTGAAACTAAAAAAAATAGAGAGATTCGAAAGTGTATAATAAAACAATTATATTCTAACCGCTAGCTCACTCATAAGTATTTTAAATAACAAAGTATGAAACTAATGTGCGTCAATACACTAATTAATAAACGTAGTACGTAATTCTTTTTTTATAAGAATATTTGTTAGCTTCCGTTTAAATTTCTATACTTTTTATATTGACTCATAATATGTTTGTCTTTGAATCTCATACATAAATAGCAGGCAGTGGGTTCGACTCTTTGTTAAAATTAATTAAGGACTTCAACAAAATTATGTATACTTATACAAAACCATTATGGCATTGGGTTTAATATCCACTAAAGGGAGTAAATTATCTCTAATGGGGCGTAAAGTGAGCTACGGAGTGTCTTAACACTAGGTTCCCTAGTGTCAGGGAGCATAATGCCAAGTAACCGTCTATAGCAATATGTGAGTTGCTAAAGTCAATATGAATATAACAACTTATAATAGTGCTTTGAATACCTCTGTAAAAGTTTTGCCTGTTTTGCTAGCAGATAACGGATGAATACGATAACTCTTTTCAATGTCACACTGATATAGGTAGACAATGGGAACTTAAGTGTTACAGACATTCCGTTGCCCATGCACCATACAATTTCACACTCACTGCGTTTAGTGGCGGCACTCAACAGTCAAAAGGCACTCAACAATCCCCTAGTACGAGTCGGACGGACAATCGTCACCGTTTCCAGTCTGAAGCTACAGCTACTATCATAAAAATGTAAACTAAATTATTTAACATTTACCAAAACGGAGCCCTAAAATGTGTAACTACAAAATCATTTGATACTAGGCAATATTAGTAAAGACTATATCCACCTAAGGTTCCTTAAGGTCGGTGATCTAAATACCAAACAATTGAATGTGTAGGTAAATCAATATAATGGACGATACTCCAATACTTATTGCTATCAGTTTTGTTCTAAAGTGATTAACTCAACTATGCGAAACGCGAAAGGTGGGTGTTCGATATCTACTTGTGGAAATTAAATATTTCAATTTCTCACTCTGGTGACAAGGTAAAGCATAGCGTTGAGTTTCGCCATTCAACTTGCAATGCCCCAACAATTCAGTCAGTGCCTTAATGGTAAACGAAGTGTGTTAACAATAGGTTCCCTCTTCCTACCCTGCGATATACAGCGTAAAGCCAAAAAAAGGGCAAAATAAATCCTGCTTAAATCAATAATTTTATTTAAATATAAATATTTTTCGATAAAACCGACAAGACTAAACAAACAAATCTCATTATGTTATTCATCTACTTACCTATTTACTTCGGATTTAATGAAAAAACCTGCATAATCTATGAAATCTTATAAACATTCACATCTATTTAAAAATGTAAATTGCCGTAGGTAGGTACTTGTTATTTCAATTCAATATTTAATTTATTTCTTGAAAAACAAATCATTAATGTTTTAAAAAGTTTACACCTGAAGCTATGACAGGTTTACTATTTTGTATTTTTCTCCAGCACCTTGATTGAAGGTTCGGACCGATTTCGCTCATAGTGGAAACTTCAATTCCTATTCGCGACTGGTGGTTTTAAGTTCTTCCGCTCGTTTCTTAGGCCCGTATTTATAAAGTGCTGTCAATCCTGAGATCGATCTTTAGATGCCGTTTTCATTCTTGGATATATAGTTTATAAATAAAAACGTTACCTCAACATCGAATTCAACATACAATAAATAAAGGTAGAACACAGCGTTTAACACTTCGTTCTCATTAAGCATAAAGTAACATTTTGATATAATTTATATACGCATGTGTCGAAGTATCGTCTATTTTTAGGAACCTTTAAAACAAGAGTCGAGGCTGCTGATGCTTGAAGTTGTTTATTGAAATCACCAACTTGTTTTAAATCAAGCCTGCGCCATTTAGAACCTGTAGTTCCCATCGCGACAGCTCTACCTTATATATTATCATTTGTAGTTTTTGTATTTCTTTATGCTTAAGAAGTTATTCACAACACTGTCGAACAAATTGAACCCACAGCCTGTCTACCTACATTTACATTCGCACGCTCGTGCTCCTGCGCCATTCAACAAATTGTATTTTTTGCGACTTAAGTTTCACAATTTTCAGTTCAAATATTATTTGATTACTATGTAGGGAACATTTAGTGTTCAAAATTAATATTACGATGTATAATTATTATATTTGCTAGAATCATATTGGATATTGGACTATTCCAATATAGCGGTTAATATGTGATACCGCTAATTAATATTATCTAATATTTATTTTACACTAAATGAGTAAAATTAAAGATCCAATGCGCTGCGTGCGGATGATTCTAGCAAATCTAATAAGTATACATTGTAATATTAATTTTGAATACTAAATGTTCCCTACAACTAGATAGTATACAGAAATATTATATTGATATTATATTGATATACTTAATGGAAAAGTCAATAATTTTCTTTTATTTATCTTACAAAATAAAGGTTCATTATTGTTAATCTGAAATCTGGTCCAAAATTAATTAAGATGCTGAAAATACATAAAATATACTATTGCATATGTATTTTTAACTAAGAGAAACTTTCAGCCTTTGTTAATAACAATTATAATGAACATTAGCATCAGCATAATAAATTATTGTAAGTAAATTTTCCACATATGAATATTAAAGAGTTATAAAACAAAGAAAGTAATCATTGATAAGGTATTATACGTAGATTGTAAACAAAGACATTTTAATGAATTCAATATTAATATTTTTTATAAAACTCTAGTTTTTAATGGTGCTTTGTCTTAGCAGTCAAATTAACTTAATTAAGACTTGCGTATAACATATTCTAAATGACTGAAGAAAGATAACTCTGACTGCATTATACTATATACTTTTATTTAAATTCCACTATTATGAAGTGAAATATTTATTTATATTTCCATTTCTCCGCTCTGATAATGAGGCAAAGGGTGGCATTGAGTTCTACCACTCAACACACAATGCCTCCAGAATTTGGTTTGATTTATTTTTCACCTTAATACAGGAAATGAAATTAAATTATGATCAAAAACCAGTGTACAACTATACTTCATTAAGGTGATTTCTTTAGAGTAGGCTTTTAGAGCCGGCCAGTTGAGAACTATTCACATCACCAATGTCACATTGTATGAAGAAAACACTAAGGAAATTGATAGTCCAAAATATACAATAAGAGAATATGTGTAAAGAGAACCAGCAAACAACAGCATCGCTGGCAAAAAAAACTTTGTATCAAGATATTCAATTCTTCATTTTATCTTTCAATTCAAGCCTTTTTATATCAAATAGAATTAAATGAAATACAGTATTGCGAGTCACTACTCAAATGTGTTTCAAAATGTTTTAAAAATTGAGCAGAGTGAAAAGCAGTATCTTAACTCTAGGTATCATACCTTGATATATGCAGGATACAGTTGGAAGCTCATAAAAAATAATTATTTTTCAGTGTAAACAAATACAAAACTCTGTCTTATGTTTACAGTAAAACTTTAAAGGTGCAAAAAAAAGGAAAGCTATTTATATTTAACATTACAATGCTTACTCATATTAACATACTAATGCCATACTGTAAATCTTGATAAATAATTGACCTTTTCAAGTGAACTTCTATTTAAATCCATTTATTAAAATAGTAGTAGTGAAATATAAACTATTCAAAGAAAATATATTTAAAAAAATCAAATCATTATTTTATTTTTAAAAATATATTTTATGCTAAAATTCATTTGCAAATTTTATTGGTTTGAGTTTTATAAGCAGTTGTTTATATTGAATAAAGAAGTGTAATGCTATTTAAAATAATATGAGTAAATGCAATAGCTTTCGTTAATTAGTCCCAATTGGAAATATCCAATTGGGACTAATTAACGAAAGTATGCCTTTCTAATATATCAAGTTTAATTAAAATAGAATCTAGTAACTGCTAGGATGCCACTTATAGGTCATTTGAATTCGCGCCAGAAACTTTTAAATGTTCTACCATCGAAATAGTTTTGGCTACAGTACAAAACATGATGAATATCAATCAAAATACTTACGCGAAATCTCGATATTATCAGACCCATTTTCTTTCCAGGCGGTTTATAGCTTTATATTAAATTATAACGTCCAATTTAACAAACACTTTTATAGAATAATTTTAGACAATCTTGGTCCAGAAATTGTTTTTTCATAACACATACGTTATTGTGATGACGAATATGTAACCTATAACGCCGACAAATTTATACTTTATTTTTTTTTCTAGAAGTTAGTAAAAATGAAGCGACTTAGCGTATGCACTGACACATTACATTTCCGAATTTAATTATAGTACGCCATTATTCGAACTTAATGAGAAATCACAACATATATAAGACGCGAAGCTTATTAGACTATATAAGAACTAAGAACCCGTTTATTCTCCCCGATCCGATCCTTTACAAAATATGTCATTCAAGCTTCAAATATTTTTGTGCCATAGACAATCGTTTTTTTTTTCTATTTGACAATGACACCTAATAACGCAGCCATTTTGTACTAATGCTACCTGTACACGTATAGTTGATAAGTGGAACAAAATATTTATTTATATAACATGTTCTAAAATCTTTTTTCGTTTAAACTCTTACGCTATTAGGAGTATTTTATTTATTAAAATTAGTTAATAAAACTTAAATGAAGATCAAATATTTATTAATAAATAAGAATATTCCATTTTTGTACATTTCATTTTTCGAAAAGATTAAAGTATTTTTTCGAAATACATAATAAATTATTAACAATTTCTCCAATTATTAGTATAACAAGATAATCTAGTGACATCCGTATTTTCTCTTTCAATTTGACGTCCGTCCGAATCTACACAGCGACACAGGCCACGGTGACATTGTATACTTCTGAAATTTCCATTTTTACAACATTGTGGGGACTCTAATGAAGAATTCAATAAACTAGACGTTACGGCACATTCTGAAAGAAATATGATAAGTATAAAGTTAACTTGCAACACTGTTACTTAAATATTTTTTATGAGTGATAAATGTAATTACAACCTCCTTCGTGTCTTCTCCGTGACATTAGCGAAGTGATATGTACTCAACTGACACCCTCGGAACGCCATAATCAAAGAACCATACCATACCAAATGTATTTAATATTGTAAATTCTTTGTACTTACTACAATCCATGTTGCTAAAACCAGAATCATCTGGTTTTACTGTAAAATCACCGATTTGCTGGCCATGTTCATTTATACATATTTTTCTGTAATTTTATAATTGATCATTTATTTCATATTATCTTGAAAAAAAATGAGTGTAAGTGCTTTTAACGTACATGTTTTGTTACATATTTATACATATATAGAAAATATGAATAACATAAGTTAATACTGTTTAAGTTTATTATGTACCTATCAACTTTTTTAATAATGCAAAATATATACTTACGATCCATTGACATTTACAGTAATTCTACCAAAAGTACCATCGGGTAAACAATTTATATTAGAAAATGATGAAAAATAGTCAACATTGTAACCATCTTTAATACTTTGTTCTATCAATTGTTCTCTCTCATGGACAGTGTCAAAACAAGGAGTTGTATAATTATATGGAGGCTTAACATCTTCTGGTTGCGGAAATAAATCCAGTTTAGGATCATCTAAAAAAATTCAATTTTCAGAACAATAAGTTATATCCAAAATATATTTATTTAAAATATCTCTAAAAAGTTTAACGACTGCGAACTTACAACATGGCAAATCAGATATTGGCTTTTTATCTAAATTTATTCTTGCGTCACTACTTTCTTGACCAGTAATCTCATTGACGCAATAACAGGTTCTGTTCAAACATTGTACAGGATTGAAATTTCCATCAGAAGTGCATCGTAGTCCAAATACAGGGAATTTTACGTCTACCCCTATCAGAGATTTAATCTTATGCGCCATCCGTGAACATTCTATAAAAAAGAAACGTCGTAAATAATCAGAATTAAATGCATTGTAATTTTTTATTAAATAAGTAGTTACTTTTGAATCGTTAATTAACAAATTATTATCAGTAATACCAGCCTTATCCCAGTAAAACAAAGCCGGTCGAAATTGACTAATTTTGACCGTTTCAGAAGGCAGTACTTCCAGGAAAAAATAATAGGATATTGAACAAGTGCTCTTTTAAAATATATTTAAAATGTATATATAATACAACTTACGACACGGCATATTTATAAATTGTCCTGAATATACAACTTCACCAAATAGCCTTTCTCCATCTTCTGATTGACAAAAACAACTGAAAAATATATTATATACTTAGTCAACTATCCTTCTTATATGAAAGCATAAATCATACTTTTTACTATTCTTACGTTTGAGAAGGAATACAAGAGAAACTAGCGTATTTCCCTTTGTCGTCACAATAAGGTCTGCTCTCTAAAGCTCCAGTTTCTCCTTTTTCAAAACGATTATCATAGACATCTTGGGCATCATGACACTTTGATTGCACTGCGAAAATATTAATATTGTGGTATAGGTATTATCGAAATGAATATAAAACAAAAATGGTTTTTTTTATACACAATATCAATTTGACGTTCATGGTATACAATTTATAAATTTATTTTTAAAATTATGACTTACTTACTTCTCACACAGGTTAATGTTGTGCTATTACAAGTTAATCCATGGCCACATCTACCTACAGTTGTTCCCGCGCCAGATCCACCAACGCTACATGGTTGTCCTTCACCTAAAATTAAATATTTTTATGATACATTTTTGAACAATATTATTTTTATTAAATGCATCCATTTTTAACTGTAGGGTATATTTTTTATATAAATATACTTAATACTTGTTGTTGCAATCAACATAAAGTTAAACATAACGTTGTCACATGTTATTTGTTTTAATTTCTTAAACGCAGTTACATTAGCCAATAACACTTTAAATGCATGGCAGTAAGTGCTAGTCAATTCATTTTCAAATTTCTGTCTAATTTAAAAATGTTCCTTACCATTATCTGACAAGGAAAATGTTTTAAATATTTAGTTATATATTTTAATTTTACGCTTTCTATTCACAATAAGGTTTAGCTAAAATTGAATTACTCACGGTAAAAAGGAAGGCAATAAGAACAGCAATTACAAATTGTAGGTGAAGGTAGCTCTAGTCCTGAATGTGTTGCATTATTGTAAGCACAGTCTGGTGCTGGTGTGGCGCATGTGTTGTCGTTCTCAAAGTTCTGGAAGTAAGAATGAAAGAAAATGTATAAATATAGACACGTGACACATATAATGTGTCTATATTTATATATTTACTTTTTTATTTAACTTAATAATAGATTATTGGACTCATGAGATTGTACAATAAATAGTATTTTTATAGAAAGTGGCTTTACAAAGCGAGTTATATAGATTTTAACCACTAAAAGCACTAGATTAACGTAATAATTTAAAGAAAATATTATTTTATTATTTCAAACGTTGATTTCACTGCAGGTCATAATAAGACGTACATTTATAAACAAATTAACGCCACATATATTACCTGTGTGATTAAGCTATAGCGTGGTGTTTGGACTTTTTTTTAATAAAATAGAATTGCCTTAAGAATCTTAAATCTTGTATATAATTTTTAAATAAAAAACCGTTCGTATATTTAAAAGCTATTAGTATATATTCGTGAGAAGGTAGCTTTAAGTCCTTTTCGTTATTTCGTTATGTTGGTAGTTTTGTTGATCGAATCGCGGTAAAAATTAAAATAGCTTCCGATTTCCCGTTTTTGCTTCTTAAATTGGCAATCTAAGAATCTTAATAGAGAAATATAGGAAAATATATTAGAAGTTTAAACCTACATTAATGTATTGTATTTATAGATTATTGGGTTTATAAAAAATACATAAAGAGATTTATGAAAAGTTTTGATGGCACGTAAGTAGATACCATTGTCAAATTCTATTTTGGGGAAAATCTAAATTTTTATACATTTTAAAGAAAAAGCGGGATTCTTTCCAAAAGCATGTCAATTTTCTTTTAGGTAAGAAAAATATTAACGGCAATAAATATACTAATTGTTAATATCAAACTTTATTGAAAATATATGTAGGTAAATAGCGTCAAACTGAAACATTTATAATTTTTAAGTTTTTTTTTGTTTTACGATCACGCAGTCTATATTGCATCATACTTGTTTGTTACAGGTCATACTCTTAGTTCTGTTTTATAAGCCGCTCTCAACTCTGAGATCGATCTTGATTTACTTTGTCGCTTTAACAAGTTGATAGCTTAATAATTAAAAATTGTTATTAATAGAATTTAACCACGTTACTGTTTATTTTATCTAATAATGGAAATCGTTAGGTATGTAGATTATTTCTTTATATAAAAATTTTAATATGAATTTGAATATGCTAATTAACAAAAGAAAAGAAAAAATCGAATGGATTGTCATCATTCATTCATTTATTCGCATTAGTTATATATGTAGGTACACGTATAGCATCCACATATACCTGTCTGAAATTATGATGGTTGTGAGTGTGATTCCCATTTAGGGAATCTAAGGTAGTCATGTTATGTGGGAAAACCGTGAAGCTGAGGCTGTATATTCATCTTCATATTAAACATTTAAAGATTTTTCATTTGACCTTGAAATTACAAATCATTAATCACAATACAAAATTATTGTGTAGGGGAATTGTGCTCAAGATGGCATACTATGATAAGATGACACACTACCAATATTGATGAAACTATTAGCGCTAAGTGCGATCTTGTGACGTTTTAGAGAGTGTCTGTAGATGCAGCTAGTGCTTAAATTCAGTATGGCTGAAAGTGAATGCAGACGGGCAAGTAATTCATGTTTTCGTTATTTTCAATTGCAACAAATTTTTCTTTCGCTTTTGCTTGATGGTGAAAAGACATGTAAGATAAAGATTTTCAATTTGAACTAATTATAAATGTAAAATAGGATTATTATATGACACAACTAACGTTAAAAGCGCATCCTAACCTATAACCTTTTGGCACAACGGTTAAAATTAAATTCATATATCTATTGGGTAAGATGACATACAAAACGTGAGTATAAGATGGCATACTATCTTACCCTTATAAATAGAATCGATGTATTTTTTTTGCTTTACCTACAAAATGCCTGGCAATTACAAACGAATATATATTGGTCACAAGAAGAGATGGATGAGGCTGCTAGAGCAAGGGCATTCAAGAGCCGTCAGTGACGAAGCTTATTCCCTTTTGGAAAAGGAAGTGACTCATAACGGAATCCAACCTCATAAAATTTGCAACATGTATGAATCTGGCCTTAATACTGTTTAAAAGCCCCCCAGCAAAGAAGAAACTATTTATTTGTGAACTATGCTCGACAAATAATGATGGGGTTTTTATACCACATACTAAGTATGTCATTTTACCCTGTAGATATGTCGTCTTACACTGGTCGACCTAAGTGCGATTTTTGTTTATTTTTAAGATGTTTGAAAGATGATTGTTCTGAAACTAAAATAATTTCGTAGATTATGAAATATATAATAGTATACGCAATATGCTGTTCTCAGATGACTTTATTAATTTGAAATATTTGTCTTCAAACAAAAAGTATGTCATCTTAAGCACAATTCCCCTAAATACATGAAAATTTCTTCTTGGCATAAATAGATACATTTTTATTTTTTCTGTATTTTCTTATATATACTATGTTGAATATTAGCTTTACACAATAAAAAATATCATTGTGTAGGTGCACATATTTAATAAATACCTTTCGTTATTAATCATTAAAATATATTACAAAAAACATATTAGCACAATAAGTTACTAAAATTATTCCATTTAAACAATTATATTATCAATATATTTTAAACTCACCCTACAGAACCCATTCTCGCATAAAATACTACAATTAACATTAAAAACACAAATTGCTAACAAAACAAACGGCAAAATACGTTTCGCCGCCATTTTGTTAATTGTACACTGATTACACAAATAATTTCTTTGTCGATATTATAATTATCGCTTTGATAATCTATAATTGATATTTAAATTTGTAGAATAGTATTAATCATATAATTTTAAGTGGCGGGTAAGTTCAAGTGGCTGATATCGGTGGAGATTGAAAGATTGACGCAGTGTATGAAAATGGTGATTATTTTAGAATATTCTTAGAAAACAAATTCAGAACTAAACTAAACTATTCTAGCTTAGAAAAGCACTCTTTTTTTTTTTAATGTTACATTATGATTTTGTGTAAGGATATGATAAATTAGTTGTAAGGGACAAGTGCTGTGTGCTGTAATAAAGGTCTCTTAGAACAGCAATAGCTGTATGTACTACAATATTGTGAGAATATATACCTACCTATCTAACGAAAATTAAGCTAAATATTACTTATTAAAATTGAAGACATTTATTTTGTTAGGTGTTCCCCACGGAGTGTCTTAATAATACGTTACATATATTTTGTAGTTGTACATTGTACAATGTATGTATAAACTAATATTTTAAACGTATATAAAAAGCTTATTTTATAATTGAATTCAATTATTAAGATAATATATTTTAAATGAAGAAGAGAATGAAGAGAATGAAAATTATAGAGTTGAAACACTTTCTTCACTTCATTATTTGTTAAAGATTCAAAATTTTAAAACATATGTAATGAAAATCTTACAAAAAACTTAAAGCTTAGAAATAATAAAAATACACTTTACTTTTTTAAATCTTTAACCATTCCGTTCCGTTATTGTTTGGTGTCCACCATAGCCCAAAGCAATGTTGTAGCTACAGAATACAGATATGGCCAAAAGTGATTTCTATTTTATCTATTACTATGTTTGAATTATGGTGCTAACACACACAAATTTTAGCTTACGCTTTATAAGATAAAAATAAGAAAAATAAAAAAAAAACATTTATTCGTGCGTATAATAATTTTTTTGGAGGCTTGTCGTGGCGCAGGTTGTGGCACGCAATTACTCCAATATTCCGTTGACAGGAATGGAGTGTCTTAACACTATGTTTCAAGCTTCCTCTGTCTAACCTGCTATGGGATATAATTATAAGAAAATATATAATTCATTCCTCAAAAGAAAAACATATTTAAGTACTATAATTCTTACCTACATATTTAATTTACGTCCATCAGATTGTAATCCAGGCTTAATAAAATGCACCTGAACAAACAAACAACTAGAGCTATATTAAACCCATTGTTTAAATAATTATAAAGATTTCTCACTTACGTATGTTGTTTAGATATAAAATGTGTCGTATAAATTATCTATAATGCGAGATTTAAAATAAGATAGAGAAATAAAAATTATGCTAAATATAAATGGTATGTCATTACTATAATACCGAAAGATTTTCTAAGTTAGACGAATGCGCCTTAAAAAAATACAAAGATAGAAAAAATAAGATTATAAACTAGAATTACAAAAAGAAAAAATTAAAGAAAATATAGTAGGTACAAATCTAAATAAAAAAAAACAATAAAAACATATATAAAATCTAAGTTTTGTTTCATTAGACAATTTAAAACTGAAATAAAGTGTTCTAATTTAAATAATATCTATATTTTACAGATTTTGTTATACAATTTTGCATAGACGGGAAATTAGATACTAGATTGGCCCCAAAGACTAGGAGACACATTTTGCATTGTAATTTATCAGCTTCATGATGTATCTCGCACACAGCAGGGTAAGCAGAGGGAACCTAGTATTAAAACACTCTGTTCCCCACGATTCGTCGAAATCTGGAGGCATTGCGTGTATTGGCGGAAATCGCGCCTTGCCTCTACACCAGAGCGAAGAAATGAAAATATAAATTTAAATAAATATTTCATTTCCCCGGGAGGGGATCGATCACACAACCAGTCAATTTTACAGTCACACTTTATGCCGCTACGCCATGACTGGCCTCTGGATTGTAATTTAATTTAAAAAATATATATTAATTGGACAGAAAATGGGGAGCGGAGTGTCTTAACACTAGGCTCCCTATGCCTACCCTACTACATGCGGGATACAAATATTTAACAAATTTTATTTGTAGATAAAAAAAAATATATTTTTAGACATAAAAACCTTGATATTAAGTTATTATAACACAATATTAAAGATAAACAACTTAAAAATCTAACTAAAAGACTTAAGTATAATATAACCGACAAAATAAGAAACAAAACAAACAATCATCTAATATTGTTCTCATCTCAGAAATATTCCATTAACCCAACTCAAACAGTTACCTAACGATATCGCTATCTGATAACAGAACTGATAACAGGGTAAGTGACACTCTAATCAAATTTAGGACGGGACTCTTGTAGATTTTACTAGATATTTCTAATATGATTGCAAATATACTCGTATAGTGAAGACTCTAGGAACTTCAGCGTTTACGTAAACGTGACAGGTTCCCACTCGAGAAAACGAAATATTTAATATTTTCATTATCGTAATCATTTAACGAGGCATATCGCGGCGTTGAGTTCCGCCATTCAACACACATTGCCTCGAGAATTTGGCAGAAAGTGGGAAACGGAAGTTTCTTAACACTAGATATCAAGGTCTTCTCTGCCTACCCTGCTATGTTCAAGACACAGAGTGAAGCTAGAAACAAGAAAAAGAAAACTTTTTTAAAAAATAAACATAACATTTTGTATCTTCATATCTTCTACAGCATAGTAAGTAGACCCAGCATCCGTTCATAAAGAGAGCAACTCCATGACAGTGTTTAGTGTCAATACTGTCGACGGATAGCTCTCTTCATTAACAGATTATAGGTGCTTCTTTGGACGAAGGCTTCGGTTTTCGGATGTCGAAGCCTTTTCAAATTATTCGTCTATATTGTTTTGTTGTTCTGGAAAATAGAATTAAAATGTATTAATATTTGGTGTGCTAATATTGATTCTGATAGAGGTTATGATTACTACCTTAAATTTAAATTTAAATTCTGGTTGAGTTTCGCCATAAAACATGTAATGCCTTCAGAATTTCGACGAAAGTGGGGAAGGGAAGTGTCTTTATGGGAACAGAGTATCTCAACACTAGGTTCCGAGGTTCCCTCTGGCTATCCTACTATATATATATAAGAAATACAATGTGAAGCTGAAAAAAACTCCATATAAAAATAAATACTTAAATGCATTACAAGACATATCCAAGACAATAACTACTTAAGAGACATAAATTGTTATATTTAAACAGTTTAAAGTTTCTATGACATCACCTGTAGCATATTTTAAAGGAAAATAGTGATATTCAATAATAGTCTTTATTCAATTACAATAAAGACTACTCTCAGTGTCCTATATATGAAGTGTAAATTGGAAGAACACGCATATTTGTTCAATTTGTCGCTACCCATTCTTTTTAAGGCGCCGCGGCTCGCGTGAAAGATTCTTTGTTTGGTATACATTTGAAATATAGTCACATATACCAATTTGGTATTGGGTTCGATGGTGGGCTTAGCCAAAAAATCTATAAGGTCCGAGCTCCACCAAAGCGGAGACGAAACGAGGGGAGAGACGATGTTAATAACCACCAATAGAATTTCATTATTCACACATCTCGTCTCCAATGGAAAATGTTAAGCTTGTCTTGTTAGTCTCCGCTTTTTCCGGACTTTCTCCGTTTCGGTGGTTTTATGTGATTTTGTTTTAGCTTCGTGCTTTTTTACCTGTAGCGTTAGCCAGAGAGAACGGAGCTTCAAGCTCTACGGTTTGTACCTTAACCTTTTGTTCTACCATACCTTTGCCACTGTGTGTGTTACATTTTAGTTCAATTGTTTAATTTAAATTAAATATGACTATGACGTATACAAAAACAAAAATACCTTCTACTTTTATCTGTAATAGGTAAATAGGTATACCTACATATATATTAATATATTTGAGACGCATTGTAGTATTTAACGATTTAATTTTATTTAATTTAAATTAATATTTAATTTGCCTGATTGACTTGTTCGCAACTGATACGCTCGGAAAGCTATAATCGACAAGAACAGAATAAAAGAGAACAGAACAGAAACTTCCGTCATAATATACTATACTTAACATTTTACCACATCGCTTTTATGGGCAATAGCAAGTAATTTACATAAACAAACGCCATTGCAGTAATATGATTTAGTGTGAATACACAATTGAATATAAATTCAACATATAACAGCCGGCCAAGATTTATAGTAAGAGCGCGCACGAGTTGTACTCGACGTCGAATTGTTTAGAAACTAGTCGCTTTTCCCTACTTTACTTTTGGGTCTTTTTATTTTCAAGTCCAGTACTCACCGAAAAGACCGAAAATGCAGACTATAAAATGCAGACTATATATTTAGATGAACCTTATAGTCAGCTTTTTAAACGATCTTAAAAATGTAGACCTTTAAGTAGATAATGAAAAAACTTGCAATTACAATAACTTCCTATTATAACATGTAAACTGATTTATATTCAATAAAGATTTCTTAAAATAATTTCTAAAAAAAATATGATTCGAACGAATAATTTTTAAAATGTTTATTTTACACAAATGTACCTACATTACCTACAGTACATTTCATTCTTTTATCTATGGATATCGTTTTGGAAATAACATTTTATTAATACGTACAAAATACATAATATAACTTTATGACAGACGAACTGATGACGAAAGCTTGGAAATAAAATTTGACTGTCAAAATGAGTTGAGCAAAGCAAGTTAAATTCAGGATATTTCAAAGTTCCTCTTTCTTATTTAGATAAGATAAAAGTATATAAAGATACGATACATACTTAACACTAGGTTTCCAGGTTCCCTTTGCCTACACCATGTGCGGGATACAGAATGAACAAGGGCAACCTAGATCTTGCTTGAACAAATACCTATTTGTTAGTGTAAAGGTTTTTTTTTTTAATTCAGGGTTTTTTTTTAATTTCTGGTGTGGGCACGGACTACCCGGCACTCTATTCCCAAGCCCATGAGCGTGAAGCTCTATAAAATATATAAACACATACATTTATATTTATTAAACTTTACGTTGAATCTCGTGCATAGAAAAGGTAGGTAGAGTTAAAATAAACTAAATTAAATTTAGTGTTAAAACACTTTCGAGATATTGTGGGCTGTTCAGGAACTGCTTGTTGCTGTGCATCGAAGAAACTCACTGTACCTGCCTGTGGTCGAAGATACCTTAGAATGTATTATACACAACGAGTACCTAGTTTTTCCATTATCATTTAATCACGCAGGAAAAGCTGCGGGAAAAGCTAGTTTGGTATAAAAATATAACCGTAACTCCATTCTTATATGGAATTCCTATATAACATACCTAATCTGATACGTACAACTAATATTTAAAAACATTATTATGTTTTTATTAGGTCGAGCTGTAACTAACTATGTAATAAAATATAAGAATCTGAATTACATGCACTTCTAATTGTTGTGTCATCATGAAATTTGAAAATTATATGTAGATTAGATGACAATACAATATTGTGGTAGGTACCATAAAAAAGGACAAAGCAAACGAGCGTTCGGGTCACCTGATGGTGATCACCACCGCCCACGACCCCGTGCAACACCAGAGGAGCTACAGGTGCGTTGCCGGCCTTTGAGGTGGAGATAAACGCGCTTTTTGTAGGTACCCATATCGTACCCACCTGGAAACATTGCCGCGGGTAGGCCATTCCACAGTTCCGTACCGCGTGGAAGGAAATTTCTACGAAATTGGACGAGAGCTGATGCTTTAGGCTGCCTACTAATAAATATATCGAATTTGTGCTTACTACATTCATTTAAGTAATATGTATCGTATTTTATAAAATAATAACTAATATCGAGGCCAGTCGTGGTCTAGGGGCACGAGCGTATGACTAGAAACGCTATAGGTCGAGAGTCTTTCTCCTCTAGTATAGACGGAAAACGCGGCGTTGGGCTCCGCCACTCCTCCTCCAGAATTCGAACGAAAATGAGGAACGAGGTTCCTTCTTCCCACCATGCTGTTCGCATAGCTTACAGCATACCTATACATTTCGTCGTCAAGATTAGGTAAGTAGGTATCAATATAACGGCCAATAATAAATTATTCGCAATATAGGTACCTAAATTAACCTAAGCCTGACGACTTTTTGTGAGTAATGATGATTAATATAAATATTTAGTACCTAAATTGTTTTATGTATCATTCATAGCTACACATATATTCGTTCCTAACTTTTAAATTTCATTATTTGATACCTACAAATGTAACGCAGCTTCACGCTGTTTCCCGCTTATAGCAGGATAGACAGAGAGAAGACAGGGAGTTAAGACAATTTTTAACACATTGCGAGTTGAGTGCGGAATTCAACGTCTAAATGAAAATAATTATTTCCTCCGAGTGGGAATCGAACTCACAACCGTTCCGTTTACAGTCTGCTAAAGCTAAACGATTTTATAATTATACATTACAAATTACATTAATACACATATTTTTTATACGTATTCTAAAAAAAATACATGTTTTTTCTATTTTTTTCTGGTGGCAAACTCTTCAAAAATGTTAAACAAATATTGATATAACAACTACTATTTACTATTTTCGCTCACAATTCAACCTTTCACACCACTTTGACCGACAATACATATATAGGTATGTATTACGTACGAGTATGTCAACTAACAATTTGAGCATATATCGAATCTGTAACCTAACGGTGGCTTGGGCAAGCCGACAATCAAATTAGGTGTTCGTGAGGTACCAGTTTACGTTATTAGACGTGTTACGATAATTGGTCAGCATTCTAAGCTCTTGTATTGACATTGACCGATTTATATACATATGTGTAGTTTGAAATATTGCACGCTCTATCCCGCACATAGCAGGGAACCTGGGAACCTCGTGTTAAGACACTGCGTTCCCATTAAGATACTCCTGCTCAGTTTTCGCTGAATTCTAAAGGCATTGAGTGATGAAAGGGAGAAAACAATGAAGCTGCAAAAAACGAAAATTACAGACCACTAGGTAGCTTAATAAACTAAAACCACGTATTTTTAAAAGAACACGTAAATAAGACTAATATATTGAGAACAAACTAAATATTCTTAGCAGTCCAAGGTTCCATCAGCCATCTTCCGAATCCATCTCCAGCTCGACGGTCCAAAAATAAAAAACCCGCTGTATCCCGCACACAGCAGGGTAGGCAGAGGGAACCTAGTGTTAGGACACTCCGTTCCCCACTTTCTGCCGAATATTATGATATTGACCGATATGAAAATATTTCATTGAATTTATGAACGAAAATATATAATTTTTAAAATATATTTTCATTAATTAGACTAAAAACGAGAGTCAGATACCCTGACTCAAGACACCTACCAGCTAGAGTTAAGTATTAAAATTAAATAAAATAAGAATAAAATGAACAAAATCGTGTCGCCTTCAAGGATGCTCGGACAGTTCGAAATGTATTGAAACGCAAATGTCTTAGAAATATCTTCGGATTGTTTCAGCTTATTTACATATCTGTAGAGCATTGTCGTTTCTTAACTAATTCTGTTCGTGATGCAACAGGTGACCCATTTAGATGATGGCATGCAAGTTAGGTATTATGTGACTGTTTTTTTTTTAAATATTCTGTATTGGTTAGTATAGGTAGCCAGAAGTTAGTTTAGAAGGCTTATTTAAATTTCATATGTGAAATACAGCTATCAAATGCTACAAACTTATAAAGTTTATAATTTGTCGATTATGTTTTTCCATATATAAATATTTAAGTTTTATTTTGTAAAATTAGATATATTTTTAGCCAACTTCAAAGAATAGGTTTTCAGTTCGGATTGGTGAACCGATTTACGTTATTCTTTTTTTGAAATGATACTACAAAAATAACATCAACATCGGTACGTTTATCTAAAGTAAGTAAGTATTCTTGGGCAACTTATAAAGATAAATATAATTTCAAAGAGCCAGAGGTTTTAGGAATATTATACCTAATTAGGTCTTATAGTATTTTGGGACATATATCTTTTCGCCAGAAAAAAAAAGATTTAAAATACTGAACACAACATACATCTTCGGGAGTAGCTACTGAGAAAGGATCCCTAAAATACACTAGTTCATGCTGACGAACTTGCAGGCGGCCAGTACTCGATTATACAACAAAAAAATTCTAACACGAAATTTCTTTAAAGATTTATTTAAGGTCTTAACTCAAAATTTTCTTCGCTTCTCCCGCAAAATACATGTTATATAAGCTAAAGAGGAAAAGTAAAGAGACTGATAATATTTCCATATTCCATTTCCGTCTGGAACTTACAGATTAGGTGAAATATACAATGCTTAGAACGTAGCTGTAATGACTTCCACAGGTGCCTACCTAAGTTTGTTTTATGTCTCTTTGAAGTCACGCACGAGACAATTACTTAAACAATGTACGACATGCATAATATACAAATATATTAGAAAATATACATAAAGTATGGATATTGTAATTGTTTTTTGATGACAATCGTTAACATCTTCATTGTAGGATTTTAATATTTTTTTTAAAATCTATTTAAGTTTATTTTTAGTAGCTTCATGCTATGTTCCTCACGCAGCAGAACACTCAGTTCCCATTAAGACTTCCATTTTCCACTTACCCCCGTACTCTAGTGACATAATGCTTATTGAAAATATTAAATATTTTATTTCCTTGACTGGCAATTGAACTCGCAACCTGTCGCGTTTACAATCGCACGCGCCACGACTGGCCTCACCTACAGATTAAACCTAAAGCTAAAGCATCAAATTTGTATATATGTATGTAGCTACTAGTATCTCACGATGTTATTCTTAGCAAAGAGGAAATGTACTTTTTAATATAAATATTTTCTTTATCTATTATAGCTTTAAAAAAATAGGTTGGGTACGATAAAATGGTCTATCTTAATATAATGCAAACAACTATATTATACTGAATTACCACCTGTACGAACAGACCGACATATTGTATTATAGTTTTAAGCTTTACTTATAATTTTAAACTTCATTACCTACTGTGTAGGTAGTTGGTATATTTGAAAGAGACAAGAACCAGCTGGATAAATAAAAAAATTGTCACAAATGTTCCTCTTTAAGTCGAAGTGTTCGAAATTTTAGTAAGTTCCTTTAACTTGTCAAATATATTTTTTTTTATTAAACTACCTTAGTGTCATAAGGGAGGTATCCTATAAGAATCAGATGGTTTCATCAAAATTAATTGGCTTTCGTAATTTTGGAATTTTGGAAAATTCCCCCTTATCTCTAGGTCTTACCTTTAATTATCTTTAATTTGCATGGTCCTAACTAGGCCTAGGTGGAGCTATGGACATACTTTTACGGAGTTATTTGTGTAGGGTCCCTATGCTAGGTAAAGGCAGAAAAATAACTGAAAGAAATATAAAAAAAAAAAAAACTTTTTGCCTTTGTGTTGTTATTATTTTTAAGTATCTACTACTTACTCGTAAGATTATAAGGACATACGTATATGAATCTAGAAGGTCTTTAAAACTAATCTTCAAAATACAATTGACATTCTAAAAATCGATCCCACTAACTCCACTATACCTAATAGTTAGAGGTTGCCATTTAGTTATTATAGACTATTGTTATTTAAAACGAAACCTTCAAGCTCTAGATATGACATACATAAAGTGCGAAAATATGTGTACCGTGCCAATTATAATTCATACACTAAGGAGACTTGTGACGAAAGGAGGTTGTCATATATATATATGTGTTATGTAATGTCTGATAGTGACGTTTCAGTATATTTTATAGTATTTTTATGGTAAATCACTCCGATATCTACTTTTATACCTATATTAAATATATATTTATAGACTGACTGTAAACTGTAACTTGGATTCCCAGTCGAAGGAATTAATTGTCAAAGGACGCTATGGTAACATGTCAGTCAACCGTAATGTTCGAAAATTGGGAGGAGAAAAGGGGACGGAGTGTATTAACACTAGATTTCTTTGTATATCCTGCTGTTGCGGTATACCGCGTGATGAAATATAATTTTAACTGAAAGATCTAGATCTAGATTTTAAACTCCTAACAAAACCACTGTGCTAATTTAATCGAGGCAACGGCGTCTCGATTATCTTATTTTAGATAAGACATCTTAAATATTCTTAATTTGCTTTAGATTCAATAAAACACTGAAAACTATATATATGATAGATAGATAGATTTTATTTGGGGAGCTAATAATAGTAACAGTTTACTCAAATTCTATTCTTCTTTGCATTGCCTTCACAAGGATTTCTACCTAATTGATATTTCCGGCAACTACCCGTATACATTACATTCAGGAAGTAATTCTTGATAAGAATAGCTTACAACTGAGCTTTAGTAACACTTTTTAGATATGTATCTAAAATAAAATAGTTTAAAGAATATTTAAACATAAATTTATTAAATTAATTTGATAAATAATTAATAATTACGTATATCACCTATTATTGTTTGACTTTACATTTAAATATACAATCCCCATTGTTATTTTCTTTTATTTCAAATATAAATGATTTTAGGAAAAATATTACTTTTAAAAAATTCTTAATGCCCGAAATTATTACAAAATCTTGTCTTTAAAAGTTGCCGACAAAACGATTATTTTATAATTTGATAACAACTTAGTAATAATAAATATTTCAAAATATAATTGTGTCATCATATCAAAAAGCTATGGGCCAATGCTATTATTATTGAGATTTTAATTCCACAAAACAGTGTTAAGTGTTAACCCCATATTGTATTGTTTTAATTAAGAAATAAATAGACTTTAATACATACAGGCTATTAGGTAATTTAGTTTTAACATGTCTATTTAACAGACAATACTATATAATATTTTCTTATTTCGATCGAGATTGATTGATTGAGATTGATGGATTGAGATTGAAAGAGGGAATCGAATCTATAACCTGCCTACAGTCGCACGCTGGTGCCCCTGCGCTACATGAATCATAAATATTATAATTCAAAAAAAATAAATGATAAAACTCAACACATTAACCTGTAAATTGTAACCATAAGCCCCATTTTTCTTATCAACGTTTACAGCTATAATCTAAGATATGGTATATTTACACTGGCAATGTGACCGTATAAGATATTCCCAGAGCAAATATTTGTTAACTAAGCTCTTTGTAATTAGGTCTACGTTTTTGATAGTGTTGTTTGAAAATACTTAGTTAACGAAGGTTGCTTTTTAGTGATGAATATTTAGATTTTAGATGAGATTATATTTTCAAATTGACAAAACAAGATAAAACTAAAATAAATTTTAAGATTTCAATTATTTTTTAAATTATTGTTTTAATATGAAGTACAATTAGAAACATTTTGTAACATGTTATTTTAATAACCTGTTCTAAAAATGGAAGTAACATTTTTTCTATTATTAGCTCATTAATTTTTGATACTACATTTTATCAGTATTAAATGTTTTCAATTGGACTTGTTACTTATCTATTACTGTATATATTATACTAATTGCTAAAGTGTTTCATTTATTTTAATTGTATTTACATTTTTTTTTAAAATGAACAAATAAAGTTGTCTCACCATTTCAGCAACCGCAGCTTCCTCTACGAATTTTCCTCTGAAAATGTTCAGCCATTTTGGATCACGTTTATCTCATCTTGGAGAACATCATGTGACCAATCAGAGAACAGACAAAATAAAACTATCTATATCCATAGATAATAAATCCTCCAATCAGATCGTCGTTGCCTATTAATTTTTTTCCGATAGAAAGTATACATTTTCCCGCCTAAAATTTGACATTTCACTTGTCAATTAACACTAACTATAACTAATTTATTTTTTTAAGTGCTTATTGAGTTTTTTAAAAATTCCAAAGTAACCAATTGGTGATAATTATGTTAAAAATTACGTTCAACACGCTCGGTGTATGGGTAATGGTAAAATGGCGGCAGCGGCTGCAAGTGTGGCGTTTTATACAAACCTACCTGTTGCGTCACACCTGTATACGCATTATTCATATTTTCTTATCGTTCAGTTAAAGTGAAGTTGGAAAATCGATCTTACTTTATCGTCTTGGCCCAAGAACTCTACACATGCAATACCTACTCTACATGCAAAATATTGTAATAATTAAAATTAATTATCAATAGTCAATAGTTTTTTTTAAATCACAGCAAGCAGTGTCAATAGATAATAGATTATTTTTCAAAGGCAATATATATTTTTATTGAAAAATATAATTTGTAAATTTACACACAGGGAAAGAAAAGTATAAGAACATTAAAAAGCTCTACTACACTAACAAACTACACTTTGTTACGTGAGTTTTACTTGAGATGAAATTAAATCAAATAAATCATTTTCTCGCTGGATCTCACATACAGGATAGGCAGAGAGAGCCTTGTGTTAAGATACTCCGCTTCCCACTTTCCTCCGAATTCTGGAGGCATTTTGTATTGATTAGCGGAACTCAATGTCACGCATTTGTTTCGATGCCAGAGCGAAGAAATAAAAATATTAAATATTTTAGGTTAAATTATTAATAATAATTAGACGAGTCATACTGTACTCAATGGTTGGGCCTTTGAGTTCAACAAAAGCACTAGCATTCAGTTATGTAATTATGCAAAAAGATTATACACAAATTCACTCTATATCTTTAAAATGATCGTACAATGTTATTAAAGTAGAAGAACTGAATCAATTATCACTATGGCTTTTGCAGTTATGGCACAATTGTCAGGATAAATAGCAACTACAAAATTCTACAGATTCTTAATAATTAGAAACTCTAAATAATTGAGGCTGTCACCGAGTTCTCCTTATCTACATATTAGTCCTATATTAGAGGCAGTCGTAGCGCGGGGGCACAAGGTTAGAACTGTAATACTGCGGTTGTTGATTCGATTCCCACTCGGAGGAATGAATTATTATTTGTTAATATTTCCATTTCTTCGCTCTGGCACAGTGGGGAATGAAATGTCTTAACACTAGGCTCTCTTTGCCTATCTTGCTATGAGCGGGTTACAGCATGAAGTCCTTAGTCCTTTATTAATATATACGAGTATATATCAAATATGTATAATAAACGTTATATATGTCTGTCTATGTCTAGACATATCTATGTAACTTACATTGGCCTATAATACGCCGGTTAAACACTAAAGCTAAGCACCTTTCAGTTTTCATCTATTGTTTTGCGTAAAGTATGGCTAAGCTTCAAATCGAATGCGGTAACAGCAACCTGTTTTATAGTTTTAGAAATTTGTCCATTGAGGAAATTTAAATGATTATTACTAACAACTTATAAATATTACAATGGCTATTAAAATTATAATTTGTATAATTGAGGCCGTGGCCGTCTTGGCCCAGCGTCTGATTGTAAACGCGATGGTTCTGGGTTCAATTCCTACTGGGGAGAATGAACTATTTTCGTTTCCTAGCTCTAGTAACAAAATAAAGTGATATGATGAGTTCCGCTACTAAACAAATAAAGTCAGATGAAAATGGAGAACAGAGTGACTTAACAGGAAGTCTCCTCTGTCTACCCTAGGAGATATTATGTGAAATAAGAAATAAAGCTTTGTAGTTGGAATAAAAGCTGAAATAATTCTTTCAATTACTGCAGAGGCGTTTTTAAACTTTTTTTAAAAATATTATTGCTAAAGAGCGTCTTTCAATTCAAATTTCAAAACTATCGCCTTTACAACCAGTACTGATGCCACTGTGCGACAACCGCCTCAATACTAATAATATATTAATATTTAAATATAATTGAATGTTAGTTGTCGTGTTATTAGCCTACCTTTAATTAGTACGGAATTCAAAACGCCTAACTTCATGAATTTCATCTTATATCTCGTCCTCATTGGTGTGATAGCGATAACGAGAGTAAACTGTGTGTGTACACACGCCTCACGATATGATGAAATTGTGCTATTTACTCATTTTAGAATTTTATAAATTACATGATTTGAGGCTGTCGTGGTGCAGCAGTAACTGATTGTACCTAAGCTTGGTTGTGAGTTCTATTTCCACTCAGGGGTATGGAAAATTTCATATTTCCATTTCCTCGTTCTGGTAACGAGGATAAACGCGGCTTTGAGTTCCTTCCTTGCGCCATTCAACACCTAATGCCTCAAGAATTCGGCGAAAAATGAAAATATACCTAAGTGTCTTAATGGCAATGGAGTGTCTTAACACTAGCTTCCCAGATTCCCTCTACCTACCCTACTATATGTGGGATACAGCGTAAAGCTAATAAATGAATTTCCACCTTCGCCGTTGTTGCGCAGCGGCATAACTTCTGACTGTAAACGTGTCGGTTGTATATTCGATGCGCACTTGAGACAATCAATTTTTAAATTCCTCGCCCTGGTAACATAGCGATGAGTTCTGCCATTCAACACGTGTCTCGAAAAGTCTAGTAGTAAAGTCTCAAGTAGTCGAGTTTAGGCGGTGCATGGAGGGCATATTTATTTGGAAGCTCTATTAACCGCATTTTACCGACTTATATAATATAAAATAACCGTTTCATTTATTGTAGGTATTACCGACCAACGTGTGAGATAACTGAGATATTATTTTTTGAATATTTATTTTATATTTTAAAAATATACTGATAGGTAATGTAAATACAAACATCATATAATGATATACCTATCATATCTTTGCGGCAACAGGTTCTCTTTAAATATGCTCTGATTTAATTTTAGTCGATCGTTCACAATTTATTTATATTATTTATATAGAAAATGTTATGAAAGATTTTTATCTGAAATAGAAAAATTATAAAAAATAAAACGGTCTGTAATCTTATTATTAAAATATAATCATAATTATAATATAAGAAATAATAAATAGTCATTAAAAAATTGTTGTAGGTAGAACTTGACATTTCTAAGATGTTAATGAATCAGAAATGGACATATAGATGGCACTTAGGTTAACCTGTGCACTTGTACAGTGTACATTATATTTGATGGAAAGCAATAGTAAATCAAAATCTTTATAATACACTATTACCATGGCATATGATTTATTTAACAGTAAAAGAAATTATTTAGAAATCATAAAAAGTTTTACATAATACCTTTACCCATTTGAATAATAGTAATCTTTAAGTATAGCGCCATCTACTAGATATTCATCTCACTTGTTCAGTACACACTACACTGTAGATGAATAAATAGAAATAAAAACGTTTCTTTTATTTATTTTATACTTACAGAACATTTTATATGAAAGATGTAAATTATATTTATTTAATTAGGTAAAATTTACATACATTTTATTCATTTTCTTTACTATTTAGAGTTGACAAATTTTATATTTATAAATTATGGCAATATTTTGGACAATATTATCACTCACAAGTTGGGAAACCTAACAAATTGACATGTGAAAAATTCCGGAACAACGAAGAACGAACTAGCAATACTTTTTGTTCATTCGCGGAGATCAGCGGGTGCATGTACGTGTTAAATTAATATTTTTTTTATTAAAAATTAAATATAAGTGATTGTTTTTATTATATTGACTCTATATTTAGGATAAAATTAAATAGATTATTTGTTTTAATCGCTTCCAATTTTAAATTTTTAGCTTTCTCGATTTATCTGTCAAAATCGCGAGTGACATATTCTATTATATAGGTTATGTAAAAGTTTTGAAAAAGTGATATTAAGTGATTTTTCTAAGCATATAAATACGTTTTTAATATATTTACTTGGATTTTTAGTGTGTTATTTATTTTACAGCTGACAAACACAAACGGACACTATGAAAACCACTGAAGTTGCTTTGTATGCATTGAGACTCACATATTCGCAGGTAAGAATCCTGTTTAATAATGTAGGGTTAGTTCTCGTTCTAATATTAATTCAAAAGAATATAAATGTCTATACATTTAAATACTTGTACATAATATTGAAAAAGTGATATACTATACTTTTTATTTATAGGCCAGTCGTGGCGCAGTGGCAAAAAGCGTGACTAAACCGATTGGTTGTGGGTTCGATACCCACTCGACGAAATAAAATATTTATTTAAATTAATATTTCTTCGCTCTGGTGTAGAGGCAATGAGCGGCGTTGAGTACTGCCACTCAATACGCTATGCCTCCAGAATTCGGCGGAAAGTGGAGAACGGAGTATCTTAACACGAGGTTCCCTCTGCCTACCCTGCTGTGCTGTGTGCGGGATACAGTGTGAAGCTGATTTAATTAATTTATTTATGTATACGAAAATATAATCTCTCCACTTATAATTTGCTTGATTAAATTTTATTTTATTATATGACTTGGTTATTACTAAATTTGTGTATTATAAATAATCATAACGCAATCTTTTAAACATTAAGATGGTTAAGGCTAAGATATAAATTAAATTATATAAATATTAAAAGGAAAATTTATCTTAATATTAAAAGGAAATAGTTATAAGGTTAGTTGTATATAAGGAAGTTTAATTTTAGCTCCTATTAATAATATATTTACTATTCCATTTGTTTAAAAGCTCGTTTATAGATTTGAATTTATTAAATGTATTAAACATTAAATCTAATAAATAAATCAGTTTCATCAATAGACATTGTTCTGGTTACCTAAGTCTTAACAAGGATATATTGGAAATCTGGCTTAAAATATTTTAAGAAACCTTTTATTTAAAGCTAGTAACTTAGTATGCCTTCATAAGAAAACTATTGCTGAGCATTGGAGTCGTATTTTGTTGCTCAATTTACCTATTATTCCAATAAATATCCTGTTATTAAAATATATTGAATTATCATCTAAAGATATAACTTAGTCCTTAAATGATAAAACTTAGTCCTTAATAACTTTTAATTTATTTAAAAAATTTATGTTTGATATGTTTGTTATCAATATATACTAAATATTTAAGATTTTTAAAATATATAATTATATCCTACACTATATAAATTTAGAAACAGCTGGCAGAAGAAGCTTCAGAAGTATTCTTATGCTAATAAAGTGTTGTAGTGTTTTATTTAATTTGGCTCTCAAAATTTGTTGTATTTAATAGAAAAATATTTAGTTATTTCATATCCATCATAGAAAAATAAAAAATGTTAGTAGTTCCAGAGATCTTAGCGTTTAAACTAACAAATATTTTGTTTCTCACTTATTACTGGAACAATATTTTTGTGTTGGATAATCTATTCTTGGCGAAGGCCTTAATAAAATAATGCTACAATCAATAGGAGCAGAGTAAAAATATATAAAAAAACTGTATAAACAACTGTGCGGGCAAAGCTGTAGGTAATAGCTGTAGATATTTTGAAAATAAAATCATTTTATAATTTCTTTTTTTGCTTAACCCTGTAATCCGAGTGGCGGAATTACCAGAGTGAGGGAATAAGAGGGAAAAAAGGGAAAATATTAAATATTAGTTCCTCCAGTGGAAATCGAATCCACAACCTCCCGCGTTTACAGACGCACGTTTGTGCCCCTGCGCCACAACTGGCCTCAACATAACTATATAACAAAGTGATATGTAAATATGTAATTTACCAATCGAGACGTTAACAGACGTGACAATTTATTTCCTATTAGAGTATCTTACAATTTCCGCTCTAAGAATTATCAAGGTGGTACTACTACTACGTAAGTTTCTTTGTTTCGATGGTCGTGTAAATAAAATTATATCTAATAATTTTATTATGGTTTATATGTAATTATTTTCTTATTATTTTGTAAATGGTAATTATTAATTGCGCAATGAAATAGCCGGACTGTAATTTTGGCATCGTTTCCCCTTTTTAGGAATGTTTATTTTTTTAATTTAAATTAAAATATTTTAATTTCTCCGCTTTGGTTTGAATATTGAGGTCCTCAAAATTAGCAATGCCTCGAAAATTAAATGTATAGAGAGGAACGGAGTATCTTAACACTAGATATGTTCCTTCTGCTTACAAGAGGAAAAAAAAGCGTAAATGTTTGCCCAACTTTGAGTGGAACAAGTTACAAACAGCTTCCTCTATCGTATATTTTCTTAATGATCTTTTTTTAGAGCAGCACGGTAGGCAGAAGAAACTTGCGAACCTAGTGTTCTTAAGACACTTTCGTTCCCTAATTTTCGCCGAATTCTGGGGGTATTGCGAGTTGAGTGGCGGATCTCAACGCTGCGCCATGATACTGAATTTTCTTAATGATACTATTCTACTAAAACAGTCTTTTCCTAGTGTTGGTTCAATGTGACATTGTAAAGAACGTACCGTAATAGAATATATAAAGTATATACTGGTAGAGCCAGTCGATATTGCAGTTATCTACTGCGCATGCATTTTACAATGCAGGCTTTCTCGTATTCATTATTATTGTTTTCACTGGCATCATGTTAAACAAATGTCTTCGTCAACTTTTTGGAATGTGGCTAATTGAGTACGGTGGTTGTGGGTTCGATTGGTTTTCGCAGATTTTTTTTTTCTATATTTACTGTTCTACTATCTTATTAGGATTGGTGTCAAGTCTACTATTACAGATTTAGACTAACAGAAAATAGGACAATATGGAATAGGGAATGATTTATTTTCGTCTCAATACACAAGTCGCTTTTCAGGGAGAATGGAGTGTCTCAATACTAAATTCTCTTTATTCTACCCTGATATATGCATTATAAAGCAAGAGATATTACCAAAAAAAAAGTATTTATACGTTATTTCCATTTGCGTAGTCTAGTGCCTAGAATTTGTTATCATATCATACGTAAATGTTTTGATAGATTCACTAAATATAGTGCCTTAGTTATCTAAAGGGTTAAAAGTGAAATTGACCTCCTCTATCGTTTCATAGACATGCATTAGTTACATAAATTATTAATATAATTGACTGTTATGTACAATATGTATATATAAATATCTTTTTGGCATACCTACTCAAGGAAATGTTTATATATTTTTTAATATTTATTTAAAACACGTAATGCCTCGAAAACTTCGGCGGAAAGTTGTAAACGAAGTGTCTTAACACTAGGTTCCCTCTGCTTATCGTGCTGTATGTGGGATACAGCGTAAAGGTGATTTAATTTCTATTTTCCCTTGTTTCTTTAGGCAAGTTGAAAATTATTAATAGTATAAAAATAATTCCTCATCGATATCTGTGAATTCGAATCCCAGTTTGGAGTACCAGCAGTCAGACGTTTGGCCACTGGGCCACTACGGTTTCACAATTTAAATGATGCTAAATTCGATGTAACCAGCTGAACCTCTTTGCATTCGCAGCTTGAATTGTCATATTGAAGTTCACCTTGACGTGTTTCAAATTTTAGCAATAGGTTAGTGATCTTTCAACATTCTCGAAATGGCCTCGCCTTGTCATCCGCAACATATTATAGTTTCATACAAAAATAGCCAATACAAATTGGCCTCATTATCAGAACAAGCGAAATGAAAATATAAAAAAAATGAAAATATTAAATATTTAATTTCCTCGAGCAGGAATCGAACCCACAAACTGCCGCATTCAGTCAATAGTTATACAATGCTCTAACCGATTATATGCCATTACAGGAATATAACCGGCATATTTTAGTATGGGCTATTAACGATGCACTGTTATTATTAACTATAATGTTATATATTCATTCATTATTTTATTGTTTGTTTAGACACATCGTTGTATAATATTTACACGATTGGGTGCAAAGCAATTAAATCCAGTTTTATCTATATCTTTCTACTTGTTCTATTAAAGTGTCATTTACGTAAATAGCAAGATAAGTATATCCATACCTATATTATAAATTCGAAAGTAACTCTGTCTGTCTGTCTGTCTGTCTGTCTTTTACGCAATCAGGGCCAAACCGCTAATTTAATTGTAATAAAAAACACATATAGAGATACATGAGAGTACCGGGATGAACATAGGATACTTTTTTTTCTCATATTTGTAATATTTTCGATATATACCAATATATTAAAATAATTAATTTGACATGCAGTTTATTCCGCCATGTTAATAACAATCGTCGCTACGCGTTGCTAAGCAACGGCTTGCAAAGTTTGTTGTTTTAAGAAAACGTCACCCAAAGTGAGTTTGCTTAATGCATACATGGCGCGCGCCGATATAGATTTGTATATATTAACAAAAATTAGATGATTTCTATAATTTGATATTCATCCTTAAATGAAAATAAATATAATAGTCACTTTTAGCATTTCATCTAGATGGAAATTATAGTTTACTGTGTAACATTCTAATAAATAAGGAGATGTCACTGATTCCAAATGACCTAGCCTACGAGTGGTATAGTATGACCGATGCGAACGGGCCATCTGCCCGTTTGATTTTGACTGATGGTTGACTTTGATGGTTTTGTAAATTTTTATATATTTTCGAATTACTATTATTTTTTATGTAATTATTTGCTGCTTATAATTAATTTATCTCAGTTCGGTTATCTATACCGATGTTATACACTTAAAATATCGTGATTTTAATCATTTGGGATTTTATTTAATATTGTTCGCAAAAATTAATAATTATTTAATATAGAAAAATGTTTAGTACGCGCGCACTGCAAACTTTAGGTACTTTTTCTAATATTAAGAATTTTCCTTCTTTACTTTTACTTCTTTTGTTTGTTCATTTCGGTTACTCAGATATTTTTCTAATAATAAATCTCCACTTAT
>HE671164.1:924027-1087714 GCA_000313835.2 Heliconius melpomene melpomene | reverse complement strand
CAGAGCGTGACAGTATTTCACGCCAAAACACCGATTGGCCCTGAATAGGGCCCAGGTTCTGCTTCATATGGAGTACTCTTCTCATCTCTGGGCTGGTGCATCATCATGTAACAGCTTGACCCATTTGATACATATGCATCGTATACAACGTAGAGCCGTACGGAACGTTGGAGCCCCAATGATGTGTGAAAGGCTTGACACATTCACTTTGTGCAGAGATGTCTCCTCGCTGTGCTTTCTCTACTGCATTTATTACGGGGAGTGTTCTGCAGAAATGTTTGACCTGTTACCTGCCGCCGAATTTTCTAACCGCACAGTACCTCACAAACTGAAGTATCATCCACATCATCTGGATACGTGCCACTCCACTTCTGTGCGGTTTGGTACGAACTTCCTTCCACGCGCCACGCAACTGTGGAATAGCCTACCTATGGCAGTGTCTTCAGGTTGATACGACATGGATACCTTCAAAACCACGTTTTCTCATTTTTTTCTCTGATGTTACACGAGGTCGTCGGCGGTGGTGGTCACTTACGATTAGGTAACCCGTACGCTTGTTTGCCTTATCTTTTTTTTCAATAAACAAGGAGGGTTTTCCAAGCTGAAGCTAATAAGGACATATCTGCGATCGACAATCTTGCAATCTAGATTAACAAACTTAATAACTTTATCAATCGAAAATGAAATTGCAGAAAACATAGACTTTGAATGCCTAATAAAAGAGTTTGCAGATAGAAAGGCAATAATTTAAATATTTTTTTTAAATAAATGGTTATTTCATTGTACCCATTCTCTTTTTTGGATGTTATTGAATTGTAGTTAAGGGGCGCCGGTAGTGCTAAAACCGGCACTGTATACTTCAAACATGTGTGTCGTGATGTGCTTGCTCTGCAGTAATGATTAAACTTGAACTTTTGGACCTAAGCCTAAAACCATTCTCACAGACTTCTTACAGAAGCTGACTTACAAGAAGGATTTCTTGGTTTACTTTCAGAAGATGATTCTGGTTTGTTGGCATACAATTCCTTTATCCATGAATTAAAAGTATCGTTAGTTAAGTGTCTTCTACAATTGTATCAGGTACGCCTTTCCTATAACTCTCTGCTTCGTATTAAAGTCGAACTTTTTTTATTGTTTTATATTTCATCAATATCCATCTCCTTGAAGTTTTCTCCAGCTTATTTATCTAGTATGAAGTGACCAGTTCGGCTGACTTCCGCCTTACAAATTCTCCAGTAGCTTCACCTAGGTACAAATGAGTCGTATTTTCCACCAATACTATACCTGCTCGCTCTGAATCTGCTATTTCTATCGGCAGTGGCTGAGATTTGAGCTCTGCCTCATTATATACCGATAAGGTAGGACTCGAGTGACGGTTCCCCTTAATGTATTACATCACATAATGTATTACATTCCTCATCGAATCATTGCTGCTAGATCATAACTGCACATAACGAATTTGTCATTGCCAAAAATAAAAATTATGTGCACATATCGATTTTGTTAAATCGACTTCCAGACGGAATTACTACATATTTGTTTTTGTAGGCTATGCAGAGTACTATTTTAATGCTATTTATCGAATAAAAAAAATCAAAAAAATACACATAACGGTTTTGGCAGGCACACCGACGTTATACCGTTTTATAACGTCACGTTAGTCGTTTTGATGTTGATTGCAAAAAAATTAAAATATTAAATATTTCATTTCCTCGAGTTGGAATCGACCCCACAACCTGCCGCAAATTTATTCGCACGCTTGTCCCCGTGTCCCAAGAGAGATATATAGATAAATAAACATATGGGAATACTTTTTTATAAAACTTGCAAGTACATAGTAAAATTTTGGTTTTTATCTAATACTTAGATAAGAGTTTATTCTCAGTAGATGATAATTTGTATCCAAGCAAGATTATTCTTACCTATTCATATATATTCGTACAGTGACTAATACACACAAAACAAATAACTATAATAAACTATTCTATAAATGAAGATTGATTTATCGTTAAAAACACAATGATACAAAGTATATACTAAACCTAAAAAAGTGATAACAATTAAAAGTAATTGATAAAAACATTCTTTTTATACTGACTTTTAAACAAGAAACGATTTGTTAGATGTATAGGTACCTATATACATTTTTTATTCCGATAAGAGTCCCCTTGGCATAAAAATTGGACCCTTATCACTGTATGTGAAGTACAATAGTATTATATTATATCTACAAATACATACTCGCACTGGTAGCAAGGCAGAGCGCGGCGTTTAGTTCCTCCACCTAGATAATTGTCTCTGCCTTCCCTTATGTACAGAATACAGCGTGAAACAAAAACAAAAGATATATACAATCCTTTTGTAACGGCACTCACAGATGTCAATTAGCGTCTAACTGATATTTATTTTATACATTTACAACGCCTTGTTCTTATCAATTATTTTTTTCAAAAAGGAACTGATGTACCTACATTATGTTTGAAAGTAATTTCACGACCTTCGTTTACACTGTGATGGCGTCGAGCCAATCTTCGACGACAATATACGTTTAAAAATAGCACTAGTACTCTAAATACGTAACAATTAACCTGAAATACAAAATATGAAATTCGTTATATTAATTGCTCCCGATTTATAACGAAAAACTAAGCTAATTTTTTAGACGGCGAGGCCTTCGTGGCGCTGGGGCATGAGCGTGTGACTATAAACGCGATTTGGTTGTGGGTTCGATTCCCACTCGAGAAAATGAAATATTTAATATTTTCTTGGCTTCCTCTGCCCACCCTGTTATATGTCATAGATGTGGATTGCAGTAAATAATAAAAATAAAAAACAACATGCATAAAAAATACCTTTTCAGATATATTTTTTTATTTTCGTTTAGAAATATTACGAAAGAAAAAAAAGTGCGACATCCATTTCATAATGTATCCAAATTTGTTTATTTTCTTTGTTATAAAGTTTTTGAACCAAATCAATCAATTTTTCGGCGCCCGCATACTTTTCTTATCGTGACAGGATTATATTATCGTTTTGATAACATTATACAGGGCCATCTCATAAAAATAAGCTAGTTTTATATTTATTAATAAGAAAAATATTTATTTATTTATTATTTAAGAGGTTTTTTGCGCTTCAGGGGACTCTAGACCTGGATATTTGATCTTATTTCAGCTTTATAAAGATATACAATATTTTTAACAATTTTAAATTTATATTCCACACTTATACGTTTTCTAAAAAGTATTTAACATTTGCAATGTTGACAAACGGACAGACAGAGAGACGATCAACAAAATTAAGTTAATCTTTTTAATTCATTCATTATTATATGTATTTTTAGTATTGCCACATTCGTATTATATTTAAATTATAGATAACATACAATTTAATGAGGTTAAAATGAAAGGAAATATTGAAAAAGATCATTTACTGTATCTTTACATAATATACCTATACTTTTTTTATTTTTCATTAAAATAGAACTATCTAGAGCCGTTCTGATAACAACTACCTATACTTATCGGCTATTGAGAAATCTGCGTTCGCCTATCACAATTTTTATCTCTTCATTAAAGTAAATATACGCTGTCAAAAACATTTTTCAATTTATTAAATTGGCAACACAGTCTCTACGTCACGAGTTCAATGTGTTCAATTAACATTTGACTTTTATGTCGCAATTAATTTTTTTCACTACAAAATTAAAGAAAGAAACGTAAGAAACTAATAATAAATTCTAGCTTTGCAACACAGCGCAGATTTTTCCCGCATAGCGGACAACAGAACCAAGTGTTACACTCGGTTCCCTACTATTCGCCGAATTTTCAGGACGTTGCGCAACTCGCAACTCAACGCCGCATTCCCTCTACTAGAGCGAGGAAGTGAAAATAAATAAAATGTCAGGGGAGTGGAGATTGAACCCACAACCGTCAAATTTACAGGCACATGCCTTGCCACGAGTAGCCTCGATGGATAATAAATTCAATTAATAATATCTTTAAATTCTGTACTTTATATAAGATTAGTGACCAATGACCAATGCATCTTTACAGGTTATAGCCTGAAGTCTTACTCCATTGCTCTTTTGGGGGAATCCCCTAAATTTTCAATTAGATACGTTGTAATTGTGCCACGATAACACCGTAGTAGAACACCGGAAACACTTTGTATAAAATGTTGGTTAAAAGTTAATGACCTAATTTTATATCTATACACTATTAGTATTGATAACCTCGTTCTACCATCTGTTATGATCATACAACTTTGCTTACTCGGATGTTTATAATATTTTAAAAAGGGGTTTAAATGAAGAGGTCGATGACAGAGGTAAAGAGGTATGCAAGGGCCGTAGTATTTGGTAATGGCGTTTTCCCTGGTAATATCTTGTTAAGGTTAAAATAAAGCGTGAGACTAAAAAAATAAAATTTAGTAGATTATAATATTGGTTTTTACTTAAATGTTTTTATCCTAAGAGCCAATTGTAGCCAGACCTTAGTTATTTTATAAAGCCTGCATACTCGGTAGCAGAATTAAACACCGCCTTCTGAACGAAACAGATAGAAAAAACGAGAATTTACTAGTATTAAGTTCAAACTAAAAACTAAATAACATTATTAATTATCAACTGCGTAAAAATAGAATAAATTTTAAATTATTAATAGTTAATAACTCATATTACTATAGAGTAAATACGTCAAAGTACAAAGTACACTGTCTCAAAGATCATTTCAATATTGATATTACCTCAATTGGTATGACGTGGTTGCTTTCATAGAAATTATAATAAAAATTAAAGTTTACAGTCTCAAAGATTATTATTATTGATACTCGTTAGCTAGTTTGACGTTTGTATGTTTATTTTTTTAATTGTCTGTTATTATGACTATATAATAGGTATTTAAATCTATTTTTAACAGATTAAAAAATATTTTTTGAACGCATTTATGTAATAATGCGTACTGCCTACTGCGTAGTATGAAATGCGCATTTGACAGTGATGTAGGGTCAAGGTTGAAACGTTTTATTAATAAATTTTATTAGGTCGTTTTGTTATTATAGCAAAATATACACACAGAAGGAAACAATGAACACAATTTTACGCCATAAACCCGTTTGGATGACTCATATATTTAAAGAGAAAACTTGTCAAGATTGTAGAAAGTAGTGACTATATATAAAATATTAGTTAGTATATCGAATGCTTTCTAAGATCTCAAAAGGCTTTAACGACCGATACAACTCGATCCCTGGAGTAAAAGTAAAATTAAAAGTAGTTTCACGCTGCATCCCGCATATAGCGGGAAAGACAGAGGTAATTAGTGTTAAGACACTGTTCCTCAGGCTCTCATGGGGCCTTGAGACATTGCGTGATGATTGGTGGGACTCGAAAGTCGCGTGATGTTTTATCGTTTTGTTACCGGATTGAGGATTCCCCAAATTGGAATCGAACCGACCACCGACCGTTAAAGTTCTGAATTTATATATAACTACTTTAAGACAATCCCTTAATATTTTTTGCTTCAGATATAATTAACTTCGGTCATATGATTTTTCGTTAATCACTGCACCTGCCAAAAGTTACATAATGGACGATTTGAAGGAATGTCTTTGCCAATGTTTTTGTAATATATACCTATATAATTAATGTTCATTAATATTTTAATGTGTAATAAATGCTGTCATTAGAGCCCTAAGTCTCTTGGAAGAAAAACTATAAAAATATATTTTAATCCTTTGTATAATGTTTCATAGAAACAAACTCAACACCTCTTTCTGTATAGGAAAACAAAAATATGTTCTGTGAAAAAAATAAGTGAAAACTTACTTATAACAACTTAAACAAACAACTTAAATAACAATTTAAGGCCACATTCAGATTGTCCTCGTGGACAATTTAAAAAAAAATAATAATAAACACACCTATTTTAGGTGATACCTACTTATGTTTATTCGCAAAACAATCTTGCAACTTTGCCAAAGCGGCGTTATGAGTTACCGTCCTTTTAATAGATTTGCTAAATACAACAATTCAAAACATTTTCTTAAACTCAAAATAAACTTATTTACGTTATTTAAATGTTTGTTTTTTGTTGTCTTGTGCGTTTTCCAAATGTCTTAAATAGCTTTAGACGAGGAGTGCAATTACAATTTTAGGCAGCCGTCTATTTAACCCGGCAAAATTTGTATCGATTTTTTTAAATTATATCTCTCTATCTTCCACAGCCAGCGAATCGTGAGAAAATGATGACCAGGTCCGCCGTAGCGCTCGCAGCCATCGGCCTCGGTCTCTCCACCTTCAGCGTCCGTCAGATGATCCTCAACCAGACTCGACGAATCTAAACCAACCAACAGGCACCCAAAACATTAGTCCTTTGTAAAATCGATATACATTTGCTTAAAAATATCGATGTTTTGTTCTCATTCGATGTGTAATTGATTGAAATTTATGAACGCACAGACTTTTAGTGTTCACTTGTACAGTATTTTGTGGGAAATGTCATATATATATATATATATATTATTAATTTTAATTTATTTTTTGCCAAACGTTAGGTAAATTGAAAGTTGATTGATTTGAAGAAAGTGAAGGATGGATTGTTATGTGGCTGAGTGGTATCTCGATAGTGATACATACCAAATAAATTTAGACATTAAGTAGATGTGGTTTTATTTCACCCTTTTCTTTCCTCGTCTTTCGTTTGGTTTTGCAATGAGATATATTAAATTTAAATAAATAAATTTTAATGGACCTATTGTTTTATTTGGTTATATAATCACATTTTCAGTTTTTACACAAAATCTAAATGACTAATAATGTTAATGTCGTTTGGTTAAACACAACTTACAATTTTAAATTCATTCTAATAATTATGCGATGCATTTAAAAACGCTTATGGCTGAGGTTATAGCAATTATATATATTAACATGGTATTTTCACACCGCCTGCGAAATTTGATACTGAAAAACACCCATATTTCCTTTGTTTTAAGCTTTATAGAATTATGACAATAGTTTATCACTTGAAACAACAGCGTGTGTATGTCTATCTATAAAAGCGACGGTTGTGGGTTCGACTCCCTGCAGAGTATGAATTATTTATATTTTATATTTTATTTCTTCGCTCTGTTAACCAGATATAGCGAATGTTTTTTTTTTCCTTTATTTTTACAAAATGTACCCGTATGTTTTATTTCACCTTTTATGTGGAGTACCAACCTTAAAAACAAAATCATTCAAACCTTTCCCGCCTTTTTAACTGTCATTAATTCAAACTCAAATTTCAGTCTCCTATATCCAAAAAGGATTAAATTGCATTATATTAAAAGAAAAATTCATATTAGTAGATCGATATACAAGTAGTAGTAGATGGACAAAATGAAACGCATCTTTTTATCTATAATTTATTTATAACATAAAATTAACAAACGTACAACAGTTTCTAAAAAAAACTAAATGCGTAATAATTGTATATTGGATATTAAGTAACAAAATGCACCAGGTTTGATTGAAAATGAAAATACATTTTCATATATTTGGACTAAATATAAAAATGTCAAAGTTGTGTTACCATATAAAAAAAAGTCAATTTTAATAAGTATAGCTGTTTTGATATTATTCATTAATTTTAACAAAAACGTTAATAATAGTTACATATATACAAAATAAACATACTTTTTGTGAAATATTTTACAAATACGGGCAATATATGAACTTTAGCATGTTTTATTTCATGAATAATAAAAGCTTTTTGGACAAATAATTATAGATGATACTTAAAGGATATTATAAAAAAATGGTCCAAAGAGAGTACAAAACATATTATAATGTTGATATTTATTAAAAAATGTTTTACTGTTTAAGTTTTATGAAAGTACGGAGAAAACAATTTAAATTAATTAAAAAATATTTTCATTATAGTAACAGTTATTAATAACAAAACTTACAAGTTAAACAGGTAGCGTTAGAGTGTTTGCATATAAAAATATATTTTATAGTATTTATAATGATAAGATAGCGTTCTTGACAGATCAAATGCTATTACTCTATTGTGAAATATTAAATTTAATTAAAATGAATAAGTTAATGCAAAAAAAACATATTTTATAAAATTGTGATATCTTTTTTTTTGATTTATCACTTCTCTTTGTCTTTTGTCATCGTATCAATTGAATATAGATAATTATTTTTAACTGCACTATAATAGACATGAAAAATTAATAACTTTGTTATAATTTATACCTTAATTTGAAACCTTTGAGTGTATTATTATTTAGCGTAGTAGTGGTGGTGTAAATTATATATTTTGCTTAATTTCACAATGAAACCATTAACGCCATCTTATCCCAATAAATATACTACTGTGTATAATACAAAAATACTTATAAAATACTTTTAGGGTTCAATCTCTTAGATATGTTGATTACAGTATTCATATTGCTTTGTGCAAAATTTAAAAAGTGAATGCAGATAATAGAAAAATAAAAAAAGAACGAAATGTCAACTTCTTAGTATTTACAATTGTGGTTAATACTTCTATTCCTACATTAATTATTATTCTAAATATTTCTACAAATATTTATTAGACTAATATTACTCTAGAAAGCACAATAAATTAGACTAATAACCACACTTAGATACCAATTATCATTAATTGGACATAATATTTATGGAAACATACATATTTTTTTAATTAAAATTGCTAATTTAGGCAAACTATTTTAATTGAAGTGGAGCTTCTAACTGAACAATTTAAATAATATTAAATTTTTGCACTTGTACTAAGTAATGCATTATTTTTAAAATTATATGTCTAAATGAAGCATTTTATCATTTGAAAATAACTATTATCAACATACATGTTTTATGAAATATTCAAAAAGAAACAACTATTATTAGTAGACATTTACTAATAACATTTATATATTAATAAAATACTTAGTCTTAATACAAATGTTCAATATTCTCATAAGAAAAAAAAATATCTACCAATAAACAGTTATCTAACAATAAACTGTTATTAATTTCATTATTGCATAATAAACTATTTCAACAAATAGCTATACAATAATAGTGTTAACTACATTTTACTATTAATATGTTATTAGATATTTAATAACATACTATTTTTAATATTTAAGTAACTATTAGCAAACTACTTCTAAAGTACGTTTTTTTGCATATATAAATTTAAAAGACAAGCCTACAAGCCTACAAGCCTAAACAAGACAAGCCAAGGTTTATCTTCAATATAATTTTAGAAATGATGGAAATTGAACTTAAAATAACGGGATGCTATGTATTTTTCTTTAAATTCCCAATATTTTCTTCAAATATTATTGATAATATCGTAGTATACTAGTGGCTATATAAACAATTTACATCGAGGCTACAAAACAAATTGAACAGACAAAATCACTTCCACAAAAATCCCAAACCAAAAGCAGTTCATGGATGAGAACAACCAACATTTTAAACATCATTTTGGACATTAAAAATATATCTGGAATTAATATTTCAAGGACTCTGGAAGACAGTGGAGATGTCCTTGAAAACCTCGCGCTATGGCCGTTTGAAGTATTGCTCGTCGATGCGTTTGGCGAGTGCGACTAAAGTGTCGTGCCGTCGCACCGTCTCCGCCAGCTTGCGACAAGGCAGTCGCGTCGTGATTATTGTGAAAACGTGGCCGAATACCAACGCGTCCAGCTCTGTTGGACTGGAACAGGTATTAGAGGTTATTTTTTTAGTTTTAGTTTCAAGCGTATAGCAGGGAAGGTAGAAGGAACCTAGAGTTCTCTACGTTTTGGTGTATTTATAAGTTATAGAGATAACTTTTAGCTTAAGTGAGCTATTGATATTTCATTGTCTAGCTAGACCGTAGAAACGAAAGTATTTTACTTAGATAAGCTGTTCAAAATTATAAATAATATATAACACTTCATGATAAGTTTTTTAATGTTTGAAAATATGCGTCAGTTCGTTCTAGAATTAGATATTGTATGTAAGTATGGCGAAATATACCTACGTAATGTTGTGACTTGTTTAATTATATTGTTGTTTACTTACGGTAATAAGAATAGGAATAGTAATAGGAAGGAAAAAATTAATAATAATATAACAATTTTTAAGGTAGATATAGTTTTGGGATCGTCTTTGCGCAGCGGCTCTATGTCCGAATGTAAATGAGTCCATGGTTGGATAAATTATATTCATTTCTTTGGGCTGGTACCAAGAAAAGCTGGACGATGTCAATCTCAAAAAAGCTTTTAAAAATCACTAGGTCCCGTCTGCCTACCATGCTATATGTGGATGCAACTTAAAAGTAGAAAAAAACTTTAACATTCTATACATTTTGCTTGACTTTGTATATTATTTTTAAAGTCAGTATTGTTTTGTTCTTTAGCTTTTTATATTTGTATAATAATAAACTATACTATTAGATAATAAATAGTCTACGAGTTCTACAACAATGAAACTTCAAACCACATTTTTCAATATCACTATTAAATTTATTTATTTATAAATAAGTTTACTAATCAAAATCAACGTCTTCTTTATAAAAATTGTCATTGCGCAAATAATTTAATAAACGTTCAGTATTAATTTCTTCATTCTTCGGCATCTTTAAATTCGAATTTGAGTCTAAAATTATAATTATGTATTAAATATTATAAATTTATATAAAATAATACATAAAATATACATTAGAGAAAGTATATAGTTTATACATTAGGAAAAGAATGATATTATCTATGTCATAAAGAGAAATAAAATAAAAAAAACCTGCATTAACATGATTTGATGACTTCGAAACCTTCCTCGACAAATCTTTATTAAAACTTTGACAACTAATCTTTTTCTTATTATCTCCAAGAAGATTTCTGTCAAAAACATCAATTAAAGAAAAAAATAAACAAAAAATAAAATATTGTCAAAACAATAAATGACAAGAATAAATTTACTATCGCAGCTAAGTAGAAAAATCTAAAAATAGGTAATATTGCGTGTACATGTTCCAATATTCAAATCCTATTTAGGGAAAAATGTATATTTTTTATGGATATTTCCACGGCCTATTACAGAAATGTTTTTTTTCTACTTTCATGCTCTATTCCATATATTAGTGTAAGAGATAATAATAAGAAAGAATAAATAATAAAGTTTCCACTTGAATCTGAAACATTGCCTAATGACGGAACCCAGCGCCGCACTTTCTCTGGTAAGATGGGAAATATCTAATCCATTCCCCCGATTGGAATCAAACCCCAGACATTCCGTTTACAGTTAAACGCCGTCCCTTTATGCAACGATGGCATATAAATACAATGCAAAAAAAACAATATTTTTTACAAATACTAAGAAACTTCGATACAAATAACAAATTACTATGACGTAAGTACCAATAAATAATAGAATTGAAATAAAACGGTTACCCAGAATCCACAATATGTACATCATTAGCATTCCTAGCTTCCAATTCAATCGATCTCTCGACCACAATCCCCTCACTATCCCCAACATCGATAACATGCAATTCTTCCTCAACTAAATCAGAAATAGTTGCATCCGTACTATTTTCATCGATTGTATCGAGATAATCGTTTTTCCTTACAAAATTTTCATTCGTATATGCTATAACTTCAAATTCGTTGTTATCGATTTTATTTGCATCGATTTTGGATACTTCATCAACTTTGAGGATTAAATCATCGACAATATCGATTATGAACGAGTTGTCTTCGTTTATAATGGGAACATTTTTGTTTGCGTATTCACAAGTTATTTCACCTTCATTAGATGTCATAATTATAATTTGTTTCGACGCAAATGGCTTGAAACCTAATAATGTTTGTTCGTTTAAAATATTAATAATTATTTATAATAAAATTAGAAAGAAACATTTTTTTAGCTTTACACTGTAGCCTACACGTTGCAGGCGCACCTGGGAACCTAGTACACACACACACCGTTCCCATTAAAACACTTGCGTTTCACTTTCCCCCGAATTCTGGAAGCACTGCGTCTTGAGTAGTTTTCATTTCCTCGAGTGGTAATCGAACCCACAACCTGACGCGTTTACAGTTACACGCATGTGCTTCTGCGCCACGACTAGCCTCATATACACGTAACTTTGATAAAATAAAATTAATAAAAGGTATTAAGATTTTTATAAACTGCTATTTTTACACTAGAAAATTGTATTTAGAAAATGTATAAAAATGTAACGTAGCTAAAATCATTATTATATTAACCAAAAACATCTCTGCCATACACAACGTTGTCTCGACTTGTATTCCTTATACATAGCTTCGATCGCTTCACCCTAGACACAGTACGTATTGGGGAACTGTGTCGTGAGAGATGAGAGGCTTGAGTCACTAAATATTCCTCTTGGGGCTAGGATATGAAAAGGATATATGTATGTAGATTAGGTGGTACAATTCGCGAGGTCTAAGTTGAGCTTTGCATTTGTCAGAGTGTTCTTATATCGTGTAGACGTGAAGTCATTTTCTTGCTTGAAACTGGTTTATAAAGCTTTTTCACAACCGACCTACACCTTTTGTACTAATAGCAGGCGTCATATACATATTTACTTCTTAATATTTTATTTTGTATTTAATGTAAAATTATGAGAATGAAATGTCGTGCAGAAGAATTGTTATATTTTTAATAATTTTTATTTATTATCATTTGTTTTACAAAACCCAGGAAACGAAAACGAACGGGTAGAATTCACGCATTTTACCGCTTTTGAACATGAAAGACAAAGGGAACCTAGCAATAAGTCATTCCATTCTCATTCCATTCTTGGCTTTCCACCCGAAATTGAGACATTACTCATACGATGGCGGAACACAACGCCGCTCTTTGTCTTATTAGCGTACTACTAATAATTACCTATATACGTACATATTAACATAATCAATTTTACATACATACCGACAATTTAATACATGTAATATTAGACATCCTTATGAAATGTCTCAGTAGAGCATTCGTTATAGGTTTTATCATCAATCCCGCTCTTGGTCCGATTGCGGATAACAAGGCCTTTATATGTCCGTACAATAACGCATCGAGTGGGGTAGGACTGGGATAAAAGGGATATAGGGTAGAAAAAATACAGAAAGGATATTAAACATATGGAATTAATTACCATTAGTCACTATATATTACTAGCGGCCCAAATGCGATTTCACCCGCTAAAATATATTGTTATATAATAGCCAAATTATACAAAATCTCTACATAAATTGTAGCCC
The DNA here is from genome assembly GCA_000313835.2 of Heliconius melpomene melpomene. NCBI lineage: Eukaryota > Metazoa > Arthropoda > Insecta > Lepidoptera > Nymphalidae > Heliconius > Heliconius melpomene. The sequence goes on along the minus strand of HE671164.1, from coordinate 1,074,451 downwards.
ATATACTATTTTGATGTATAAGCTGTAATACTGTACAGTCTAATGTAAAACTGTTCAGTTGTTTTTCTGTGAAAGTGTAACAGACATGCTCAAAAACTTACACACTTATAATATTAGTAGATACGCGGAAAATATCACAAAAAAAAAACCAGAAATTAGGAATTACTAGATATTAACTTTTGTCACCTTTTATCTAACAAGACTAGGGAAACATCTTTATTTCGAACAATCGTCAGAGTTTATATCAAGTAAACAAGTATTAATACCAAGATAACATAAGTAATAAAAGATATTACTAATAGAGATCTTAATTAATTAATTAATAAAAAAAATACTTACGTTCCAAAGAAATAATCTTTATCTCCAAGACGTTGGCTCAATGAATTACAACACTGCTCCACCTGAAAATATATACAATATACATAAGACAAAAAAGCAAAAGCTTTATCTTTTTGCATCTTCACTCTGTATCTCGTCCCGCAGGGAAGGAAGAGACAACCTGTGGACCTAATGTTAATATACTATGTTTATTTTAAAAACAAAAGAAATTTACTATTCAAATTTTAAAATAATATTTATTCTTTTTTTGCCAAATTTAAAACAAAAGATATTTTATTCTTCAATAGATGACATAGATCTTGTATATATAATAACACTAATATTTCTACTTTACTTTTTTCCTACCTAATGCAGTAACTGATTAAAATTATTGTCAGTGTAAGTTGCCTAAAAAAAATTCCAACCAAACTAAAAGCTCCAAGCCTTTATCAAATACATGCAACACACTCTTTTAACCTCATTGCAACTTAAAAACTCAAAACTCACATCAGCCAGAACCTGCTCCAACGTCTTATCAAACCAGTGCAAAGCCTTCAATCGTTTCACTACATTATTCCTCTTGGCTCTTGTTTGTAACCACCCTAGGGGGAATGGGTAGACTGAGGAGTTACGTATTCTTGTTACCGTGTTGAACGTTTCTTGGTCTACCCATGAAACATATAGCTGAAATGAAAGTGAGAAAACTTATAAGAATCATAGATATAGTTTATGATGTAGATATTACTATAAATATTAATAACAAAATAAACCATACATATGAAATTAAATAAAAATAATAACTCTTAAGTCTACAATATAACTTTTTATTTACGCAACAAAAAATAACTGATAATTTATTAACTGCCAACACCAAAGAAAAAGGAAACTAACTTCAGCATTAACCAATACATTAGTGATTAAACTCATATATGCTCTCATCTCGGCTCTCTCTTCTGTAGATAGTCTTGAACATAATGTAACTCCTTTGTTAGCCGCAAATTGTACTATGGGCTCTAATTCGGATACTACAAATGCACCACATTTTATAAAAGGCACTCTGCCCGATGGTGACATGAATTCAGCATTCCACCTCATTTCTACTTCAAATGGTAAATTGCACATCTGTAATATGAAAATTAATATAATTATTAAGGTCTTAGTGGCACAGCTTTTGAATGTAAATGTTATTGTTGTGTGTTTAATTCTCTCTCTGAGAATTTCTTTTTTATATTTGCATCATAATATTACACATATGTAATAAATTTTAAATGCATAATTGTAGGACATCATTAATTTGTAAACATGAACAATGTTTCAATTACTTATAGACTTGGGTAACTATAATCTAAAGCCTGTCATAAACTATAAAGACACAATTACTAATACAACTTTTATCCATATTATTTCATGTTTCAAAATCAAATCAAAATTGGCAGAGAGAATGTAAATGAAGTAGACACTTTATTTTCTATTTTCTGATGAATTTAAAGACAGTCTCTTGGAGTCAGATCAGACAGGACACAATGGGAATAATTTAAGGTCAAATTTGAAATATTCTCCAGGGGGCCTGGCCTGGCCACCAGTTATTTGCATAGTTTACTGACAATTTGCCATAAAATTAAGCTATACTATGGAAACATTTATAAAAAGGGTAATTTTATTGAATTTGATATCATAATCAATTTGTAAAAAATATTTGACAAAACAAATTTATTGAGTTTATGAAATGCCAAATTAGTCTACATTTTAAAATTCCTTAATTATGATTTTCATCAGATTTAAATTAATCTTAACAGAAGAGACATATCTGTTTTACCTTTAAAAATGCCTGAACAGCTAAGCAGCTTGCATTATCAGGTAGCAATATTTGCTCCACTTCATATGGCTGGAACAGCTTTACATTATCCGGCCATGGCTCTTGAGCTGAAAATATTAATATCTCCATTAGAAATAGAGTTAAGATGACGTAAAAATAATAAATCATATACAGGCGTCCCTCGTATAACACGGTACTTGTAAAACACGGTTTCGATATTACACGATACAAGAAATGATATTAATATAACATGATTTTGAAAAATATGCATTTTAAATTTTAATTTTTTTTCCACTTAACACAATAAGCTGTTTCTACTTGTTTTATACTATGTAATTATTATTATTAGTCTTTTTTTTTATTTTTTTATTTAATTTATTTTTCTTAATAAAAACTTCAAGGTAACTTCCTTTTTCATTTATGTAGTATTTAGAATGAAATTTCTACTATCATAAAATTTTACACCTTAAGATTTGGTTTCGATATAACATGGTACGCATTGCCTTTATTAATATTATTTCAAAGTTTCGTATAACACGGTTTCGATATAAGTCAAGACAAGGTCTCAATACTACACAGTGTACAGTATGGTATACCTGGTTTCGTATAACACGGTTTCGATATAGCACGGTACGAATTAATCGTGTTATACAAGGGATGCCTGTACTTACAGAACACAAAACAATACACAAAGATGGTTACTATTAATATTATACAATTTTTTTATTGACATAAAAAATATTAGATATTGGGAATAATATGTAAAAACCATGCAAAATAATAAATCTAAAACACTCTAAAACCACATAAACATATTGTCTGTTTCTTGAGATTTCGTGTATGAGGTTATGTTATAAAAATAGTAATCTTAAAATTAATTTAAAAAACACTTTTTAGTCTTCAAATCATACGCAAATACTCAATTAATAAACATTCGATTAAAAGATATTGTAAAATACCAAAAACAAAATCGTCCCCTTTCATTTTTGCGAAATTAATTTTATCGAAATTATAAAGATATTTAAGCAATGATGTAACAATAAACTCTCATTCATAGAATTTAAGGGCGTCCCGCATCTATAATTAAATAATCGTGTCAAGGCATTTAAATTTAGGTGAAATCAAAAATTATGTAATGAAGATAGTATAAGTAAATAATATTTTAAATTTAAATTTCACATACCGTTCAATGAAGTTATGATTGTGTCTGTAAGAGATACTTCGGGCATGTTTTCAATTTATTTAATATAATATATTTCATTCAATTCCATAAAAAAATTCAAAACAAGAACACGAGAAATAATTTTCCAACTTTGACAAGTTGAAACTTGGTTAAGACACTAGGAGTTTCTGACATATGACATTAATTGTATTGCCATATATAATTATATTATTTAGCAAATAAAAAAATCTTTAAATTTTTTTTCACTTCTAGTAGTAGTAGTAAGGTAGTCGGTACCGTAAGTGCATACGGTATCGACTACGTAATTGTTTTAGGACAATAAATAGACAAAAATAACGTAGATAAAAATATTACCCATTTGGATTTGTTTTGTTATATTATCCCCTACACACGCTACATTATTATTGAGCAAATTTATGCCAAAAGCATACTCTTCGTCGTCATAAAAATCAAATGGCTTATCCAAAGGCTCTGTCCGCTTAGCTTCAGAGGATACTGTTGACTTCGATTTGATTAGTTCGATATAATTATTAAATATGGCTTCCCCAAGTCTGGGAGGGGGAGATGATGACCGCGAACTTGGTAATGGAGATTGAATTGCTTTATCAGATGATACAGAAGTTTTAAGTTTGGATTCTTTTATGTCGCTTATCCAAAGGTTGTAGACACTCATTTTGAAATTCGATATGTTTTTACCTAACAAAAATTTTTATAATTTCGGATTTATTATTAAAGTAAATGACAGAAGTCAATTTATTTTTCTAGCATTACGTTGAGTTATCATGGTATATTGTATATTAGAATATATTAAAACTTTAATGCTTAATATAAATCGATAACGTAAATTATAATTTTATAAAGTATTTATATTTAGTACTAAAAACAAAATAAATAGGTTCATTAAGACCTTCGCATTATTTAAAATTATTGTTATATATTTTAACCTATTTAAAAAACATATTTTATTCTAATAACCTTTTTAAAAATGAATAATTTAATATATAAAAATGAATAATAACTTAATATTAGAGCGATTAGAATTTTAAATACTATATATGGACCTAAAAATCGTATCGTAATCGTAGCCTTGATTTATACTAATATACTAAACCAGTTTAATAATCTGTGCAAATTTGTGCGTGTCAAACAAATGCACAAATTGTTTGAATTTCACTATAATTACAAGAAAATACATAATATATTCATATTTAAGCTATAAAGTTATAGGATAATATTTAATTTATACCTCTTAACAATATGGCAGATGTTTTAGATATTGAAAATTCAGAAGAATTTGAAGTTGACGAGGATGGTGAACGTAAGTGTAACAAACAGTTATATATTAATATTAAATGTTATTTTTGAATACTTCCTAGTTGCATATTTAATATTATCATACAATCTGTCTTATTTTATTAATATTATTATAAACATACGGCAAAGTACACAAATAGTCTTATTGTATTCAAACATTGTAAAGTAGGTTATGTTTCGGGACAGTTACTACATATACAGCTAGCTTTTTATTTTTAAATTTCATTATCATATAAAATTGCCTGATATTCAAAGTTAAATATTTACATTTTATCTTGATTTTCAGAGGGCATTGCTCGTCTCAAAGAGAAGGCGCGAAAACGTAAAGGTCGTGGATTTGGCTCAGAAACTGGAGGTGGTGGCTCCGAAAGGGGAAATAGAGGCCGGTATGTAATTCATAACAAGGTTAAATGTAGTAGTAATTTAATTTATGAAGAAACTGAAATCTAAACTTTACTAGGTAATCTAGGTCTAACAGGAAGAAATGGGAAAACTGTAGTGGCTTTAACAAATCATTTTTACTATGATTATATTGTTTTTTTACCAAAAGAAATAATAAGTAGAAATAATAATAATAGTAAATGAAAGTATAATACAGTACATATAGTGTTGCGAATATATATATATTTTTGGACTTCTAGATATGATAGCTTAGCTCCAGAAGGTGATGGCAACACCCCAGGTCCACAGCGATCAGTGGAAGGATGGATTTTGTTTGTAAGCAATGTTCATGAAGAAGCACAAGAGGAAGATATACAGGTATATTGTTTTTTTTTGTTTAAATACAGAGAACTTCACTTTATACTCAGTTTTGAGATATATTATGAAAAATAGGAAGTTTTGTGGCTTAGCCCATTAAAACTGACTGCTATTTTATATAATATAGTTTTGGCTACAGCAAAGTTATACAAACTGTTTACATAAATTGTAACATGTGTTATTCTGTATTATGTGCTTTAATTTTAATTAAATTTGTAGTTTTTGCATGAAAGTGAAACAAACATCCATCCATTCTCACAATCTCTCATATTTATAATATTAGTAAGATAATAATTTCCCTAATGTGAGTTATTTAAGTTTTTGATTTTTAAGTTACAGCCACACCCATAATGGTGTCTGAACTCCACTTAAAACTTACTAATTATTATTACAATAAAGTTGTTAAGTTTTATTAATATAACATTTATTTCTTGGAAATAGAGCAATGTGTGAGGAACAGAATGTCTTAACACAGGTTTTTCTCTGTTTACCCTGTTTATTAATATAACATTCTCATTTGTATCTAAATGTATTATTTATTTTTGAATATTTTTTTCAGAATCAGTTCTCAGAGTTTGGAGAAATCAAAAATATACACTTAAATTTAGACCGGCGCACAGGTTTCTTAAAAGGCTATGCCTTAGTTGAATATGAAACTTATAAACAAGCAGCTGTAAGTATAGAAACTAATTAAAATGTTAATTACAAAAGGACAAACAAGAATAACAAATTATAATATACTTCGAAATTAATAGAAATATAGATCCTTATCACCTTTTGAATGTCTACTTCTTTCAGCATCACCTTTTCAACTTTTTTTATAGATAATTATTATTTATTATGCCATCTGCCACCATTTAAACTAAAGGTAATAAATCACTTAAAAGCAAATCATACAATTTTTTATTGAAATCATGCCAAAATACATTAAAAAATGGATTCCTTTATATATTAATTAAGTAGCTTATTGAGGTATTTATTGAAAAATTGACTCCTAAATAATGATGTAATATGTATTTCTTTTGTTTCAGAGTGCCCGCGAGGCATTAGACGGTGCTGACATCCTCGGCCAAGCTATCTCTGTAGACTGGTGCTTTGTCAAAGGACCCACAAAAACTCATAAGAAACGTCGATAGTATATATTTTTTATATACCAAATAAACTTATTATATTGCACTTCAAATTTTTTGTATAGAGACTCCACTTGAATTGTGTTAAAATTGTCATTAATAATAAAAATTTGTCAGAATAGTTTGTTTGCTTTTAACTAGACTTATTTTGTTTAAAAGGTTTTTTTTTTGTTGCGGCGTTAAGTTCTGCCTCAACATATGTATCAAATGAGTGTGAGAATAGGAATCTGAACACTATCTACTACACATGCGAGATTAAGCGTAAAGCTGAAAAAATTATATTATTTGATTACATGTAAAATTTTTACTTCAGATTCCACTTGTCCATATTTTTTTATTAATGTTAATTTTCTATTTTACAATGTGCTATATATAAGTCAAGTTTATTAATTTTTGTGTGTAATATAAGATCTTTCTTAGAATATGTTTGTTTTATTTGCCTCCTTGTGTAATTATGAATATGTTTTTTACACAATTATTTTGTTAGTGTCATGCTATATCCCGCATACATCAGTATAGGCAGAAAGTACTTATATAGGGGAGAAACAGTAACACACTCAGTTCGTAATTTTCCTTGCCGAAATTCTCCTTGGTTCTTGGGCATAGGCACTCAACACTGCGCTTTGTGATCTTACTTTATGAGAAAGAATATCTTACCTTGATAAATTGTGATTAAACAAACTAGTAAGTGGCTTCACGCTGCATCCCCCACATTGCAGGGACACAGGGAACCTAGTGTTAAACTATTCCCATAAGACACTTCTATTCCCCACTTTCTGCCGAATTCTGGAAGCCTCAAGCAGAATTTGACATAATTGGAGGTGGTGGATTGAACATAGTACCTATATTTCTTTTAAAATCCAAATGTTTCCAACCTTTTATATTGCAAAATATAGTCTATTATTAATGCTCTTTTTAATGCACCATAGAAATTTCAAATAACTTTCAAAATGATAATTTATAAAAATTCTTGATAATATTTTTTCTTTATAATAAAAAATAAAAAGGGTAAATAAAATAACATAATATCCTTATTCATATATTAACTTCAAGCTATAGAACTAGCATTGGATGCAATACGGGGCCACAGATCCGCACACTCCTTAGCCACTGGTCCTGTGATAGCTGAGCCTTTCATTTCACCTTTGTTGTTTACTATCACGCCTGCGTTATCCTCAAAGTATATGAACACCCCATCACGCCTTCTGAACGGTTTCCGCTGCCGAATCACCACTGCGGGCATTACCTATAAACAATATAAATTTTTTGGGATAATATTATTACTGAAAGTGGTGGTAAAATAATAAATTAAGACCGAGTTACTTTATTTATTTTTTTATGTTTGTTTCCTGATGGAATCAATATTTTAAATAACAATAACATAAAGAGTTTTAAGGCACATCAAAATACATTTCTCTTATTTAAAAATTAAAATGGTAATAAGGTATTTGTTATAAAATTTTTGTTCAGTTTTCCTTTCTATTTTAGCCACCTTAAATTATAAAATGTTTATATTAAAATAAATAAAATGTGAAATCGCTCAGTCAGCCAAGGTGTAACAACACATTGTTATTTACAATTCAGTCAAATATTAGCGAAACCATGGCATATCATCATAGCAAATCTCACACCCATCCAAAAACACAAAAAGAAATATAAAATAGTTTATTTTTAACCCACTTCTGTAAGAAAATGAGGTTATTTAGCTACATGATTAGTATATTACAAAGAAACCTAGTGTTAGTATAATCCATTTTAATTTTCTACTCATCCCAGACATAATTTGTATATCAACAAAACACCAAACTTTGTCTTAGAACAGGGATAAGAAAATAAATTATTAAATTTATTCCAAATAGAGTCACAAACATAAACAGTTTAAAGCCAAACATTATTTCTCATAGCCACAACAAGGTCAGTAGTGTAAAATACAGTATGGTCAATGAATAGTTGCCGCACTGAAATTAGCTGTAGTTAACTGTGCAGAATTAATTTTAGGAACTTTTCTTACTTTATAGTCCTCTTAAGTGTACAATGTGCTAAAGAACCTTATTAATATTTTATGTTAAGGTGGCCCTGGCTCATCGATCATACTGTAAAATAATTAACCTTAATTAATTATACATTACCTTTTTCCTAAGTTCTGGTTTACCCTTCTTCACAGTGGCGACAATCATGTCTCCTGAACCAGCGGCTGGCAGTCTGTTCAGGCGACCCTTGATACCTTGCACGGCGATCACATACAGGTTTTTTGCTCCTTAAAATTAAATACGTATAGAATTAGTACTTAAAAGCTTAGAGATTAATGTTTTCAATCTAGTAAAAAAAATAAAGCTTTAAAAAAATTTTTTTATTTGCATTTTTGAGTACTACGTTGAACGCAAGTTACATTTCAAATTATAATTCAATTTATTATTGAAAATAAAAATGACTACTAAATATTCGTTTTTAAGAGAAAAATTATTAGGGCATGACACTTGTTTGCACACGATGTTTGTTTTGGAATAAACTTAAACCATATTATACTGGATATTATCAGACACAGCCAAGGAAAATATCATTATGCATCAAAACACAATGTGTGTAGAAAGTTATCATCATTATATCCAGTGTATAAAAATTAAGGTTATAATAATTAAAAATTAAATTTACCTGTGTTATCTGCGCAGTTTATTACGGCTCCCACCGGGAGACCCAGTGAGATGCGGAATTTCGCTCCCGCGGAACCACCACGTCCTTAAAAACAATAAAAATTCACTGTTATACATTTATACACCAAATCATAACACATGACAATTTATAGGTAAATGGCGAAAATAAACATGCATTCACATTGTATATATAACTAATTCGTCTTCTCACATTATTAAACAATGATTTTTATTAAATATAACGAGATTCAAACGGATATTTTATATTTCACGAACCTCTCTTAGACATTTTGTTGTGTCAATTTTTTGAAGAGGAAATTGAAAGAACCTCGATGCGAACTTGTCAGTGGATTGCGGTTTACTTCCGTTCGGAAATGTGTAAAGTGTGAAGTTAGTTATATATGTTTATGAATAAAAAAACGATTATAAATGTAATAAAATTAAAAATCTAAAGTTTTAAAATATAAATATATAATCGTAATAAATAAAATAAATAATAAAACTAGTTGCTTAGAATAAAGTTTCAATAAAAAAAGTAAAAAAAATTTTTATAAAGATCAGCCTTTTTTTAAACGGTTTTTTTAAAATTGACTATTTAAATTATTTAATAAGTATTAAATAACCATAAAAATAGAATCAATGAAAAAAAACAAACAGGACGAAACGAGAAAATATCCATTGTGCATTGATACCATACGGTATATTTGTATTATTTACTATTATATACATATACATACATATTGTTTCAGAACGAATGTACGATACGTTCCATTTTATAAAAAAATATTATATGTATCCAAAGTTAAACTATACAAGTTTGTTTAAACGTTAAATTAATTTAATATAAAAATGTCACATTTGTTGTATTTAATTGTAAAGTAATTAATAATTTACTGTTGCAAAGATTACGTTCAACATTTTATTAAACAACACACTCGCGTGAAACGAATTTTATTTAAAAAGTGTTTGTCATTTTCGTTGCCGCTTGTCATTCAGTGAATTGCATACAATTTTCCATTAAAACAAAAGTTTTCGTTTCTTAAACAAAATTATAATGGCATTCATGGGCGATATTTTGAATCCAGCACCGTTATGGCACAATGGACCCGCTCCAGGATCATTTTACAATTTTCCAGCCAACTCGTCGAATCTTGGACCATCAAATCACACAACTCAAGATTTTAGAGCCCAGTAAGCTTACTTATTTAATATATTATTAAAATTAAGAAAAATGTTTGTTATAATAATTTTTGTGAATACACACACAAATTAATTTGTTTTTTGACTATTTATATTCTAATTTTCAAATGCAAATTTTCGTCCATTGCGTGATGTGGTTTTGATCTACACTTTTGAGAATAATTACATCGCAATTATTTTGACTTCGCTCTGACATTCATCATTCAACACATCTTGTTGCAGATTTTTGGAAATCATGCTAAAATTGGAGTCTTACTATCCTATTCAAAGCAGGAATTTGAAGCTAAAATATGTATATTTTTTCTTTCTAAATTCAATATTTATGCACATAATTATTTGAAATTTCTATTTACTTACAGCTCAGCCAACCCCATAACAACAACAACAACTGTAATTGGGGTTAAATTTGACAAAGGTGTTGTCATAGCTGCTGACACATTAGGCTCTTATGGGTCTTTAGCCAGATTCCGAGATTGTCCTCGAGTGTTGAAGGTGAATGATCTGATCCTGCTTGGCTCTGGTGGTGATTATGCTGACTATCAGTACTTAAAGGATATTATTGAACAGAAAATGTGAGATATTTTTTTTTTATTTACAAGTTTGAACTGTAATTATTAATATACTTTATAAACAGGCTATAAAGTAATATTATGTTAATTTATGTATGTTGAATTTTGAAATAACCTAATCCTACTTACGACTAGAGTTACTAAGAACATCTCATAATTGACTCTTAAGTTTAAGTTTTATCCTTAGTATTTCACCCTCTGTTCTTTCTACCATGCTAAGGATTAAACATGAAGCTATCATTTAAATATACAGCTGTACCCTTTATTCCAGTAGTATTTACATTTCCAAAGAACACAGAGCGCACTCAGTAGTAAGACCTCCATTTTCTGTCCAAATTCAAGACTAAGTTTTGAGTAAGGAAACCCAATGCTGCACTGTCATCTTACTAATGAGGGAAATTAGTTATAATTTTCCTACCCAGTATTTTTTTGCCCTACTACTTAAGTAATACTGAAATTTATATTTGATAATTTATGTTATTTCCAGTATTGATGAACAATGTATTGGTGATGGTCTCCAGTTGAAACCCAAATCTCTTCACTGCTGGTTGACCCGAGTGTTGTATAACAAGCGCAGCAAGATGGACCCCTTGTGGAATAACTATGTGGTTTCTGGTATTCAGGTATGTGTTAGTAGTGTGAATGCCTTTGACAAATTATCATGCTTAATTGTGGCTATATGTATGTGAAACATCCATCATCACTATAATAAATGGTATTCCCCACTAATGTGAGCCCAACATTAGTAGGGATTAAACTCACAAGTATCAAGCTTACAGTCAGATGTTATTCTATTACACCACAATGATTTTTTGAATAATTAATTTTAGTAATTTCAGTATAAAATATTCTATTGTACTTTTAGGATGGAGAACCATTCCTGGGTGCTGTAGATAAACTGGGCACAGCCTATGAAGATGCAGCTATCGCGACTGGGCTCGGAGCATATATGGCAACACCTTTGTTGAGAGATGCTTTGCAAAATGGCCCTCTCGATGAGGAGTCTGCTAAGTATGACTTTGTTTAATACTTTCTTGTTCAACCAAAACCTAATTTAGTAGATATTATGTATGACGTAAATAAAACACTGGTCACAATATGTATTGTATTAGCTAAGTAGTCGGACATGAATTGAACTTGTCATACATAATTACAGCTTACCCACTTGAATTTCACTTTTATTATTTAACAAAGCAAATCAACCTTTCAAACTTAAATCCACATCATTGTACATCTTTGACAATTCATTATTTTATATTACTTTATATATGATAGTAGATAATATTACAAGTAATGAATATTATTTGAACTCTTGAATTATGCAAAGAAAAAATAAAGAGTAACTAATCCTTTCTTTAACTTTTATAATTTTATTTTTGTCATTAGTAATTTAGTAACAATCTAGTGATATCTTTCCTTTTGTTTAGGTTATTTTGGGGATAAGGGATATAAGGAATAGAATCAAAACTATTTATAATTTACTTTCATAATTACAGGGCACTAGTCCGTAAATGTATGGAAGTATTATTCTACCGGGATGCTCGTTCCTTCCCTCGGTACCAGCTGGGAGTAGTGACAGCTTCAGGAGTGGTGGTGGACGCACCGGTGGAACTGAAACATGATTGGTCTCTTGCCCATATGATACATATGAAGTGAATTGTGTTTTCATAATTAATACCCTCTTTTTTTTACATAAAATGGTTGTTTTATTACCTATTACCTTTTTGTTTCGGTGAATATGATTGCGATTAATTATATTAATAAATTGGAAAGAAAAAGTTAAAAGTTTTATTAGACCTAGATTAATTTTTAATTTAATCAAAAAGTAATTTTAATTAGACTGGTCGAACTGGCTGGCACTCCGTTTTTTTGGAAATGATTTATGGCCATGATATTAAACATTAGAAAAAGTTTATGGAACAAATCAAAATATAATATTATTTCTAAATGTAACTCTATAAGACACTGTATTTTACTATATTATTTTAAGATAACATAGTATTTGTTAATTTATCATAATTTTTGTACATAAAAACGAAAATATATATTATATTTAACGTAATTTTATGTTTATTCTATTATATTTATACAAAGTAATAATAATCATTTGTATTCAACGCCATCTGTTGTGCTATATGAATAGTTATAGTATATAGCGCCATCTATGTGGAGAATGTTATAGAATAGTTTTAGGTGCTGAATCACGCTAACGAAGTTTTTTGCTTTCTTAACTATATATATAATACTTTTAGAATTGTAAGTGTACTCGCTTCGGCAGTACATATACTAAAATTGGAACGATACAGAGAAGATTAGCATGGCCCCTGCGCAAGGATGACACGCAAAATCGTGAAGCGTTCCACATTTTTTTGTCATATTAAATTTAATTATTATTTTCTTTTACATACAAATCAAATAGTCAAGTTCTTTCTCAGGTTCCCCCTGTCTACCCTGCTATGTGCGGATAGACAGAAAGAACCTGGTAACCTTATGTTCACAACCTTATGACACTCCGTTCTCCTCTTTCTGCCGAATTCTGGAGGCATGCGTATTGAGTGGTAGAATTCAACGCCGCGCTTTGCCTCGACACCAGAGCGAAGAAATAGAAATAGAAACTTAAATAAATATTTCAGTTCCTAGAGTAGGAATCAAACCCACAACCGTCGCGTTATATCTACGAGCTTACTTTTTATTAGTTAACTTTTAATTATGTCCGTTTATTAGTCTTAGGTAATAAAAAAAAATACGTTCGTAACTTATATACCTACATTATGTTAATTAGTTTAATTGCCGGGAAAAAAATGTCATATCTAAGCTAAAATTACACAATTTGATTATATAATGTTAATATTATTTAGCTTAGATATGATATGAAAATATAAATATTTTACATATACAGAGTGTTGTCAGCACCACTTTAAATAAAATCACAGCTTTAATTACTGTATAAAAGCCTAATACAATTAATAAAAAAAATATTTCCCAAAAATGACAATGTTTTTTTTCAAACAAAGTAGATAATAAAATTATCGTTATAAAATTAAACGCCATTTAATAAGGACGACGCACGCGCACATAAACCTATCAAAGAGACACCGCCGCACACGCCACATTACAAAATAGAGTCTTATATATTGGCGATAAAGTTCAAAGTTGTTTTCAACCTTTAGTAGTATTTTTTTAATACTACATTATTGGTATCTATGCGTAACTACATCACACGAAATACAGGTATGGATAAGCATTGTAAAATGAAAAAAAATCCTACTTCTAAACTGTTGAGGTATCTTTATTAATTTCTTTTAATATGGGTTTGAAATATTTTACCCTATTATATATTTATTTATATACTGTCATTCACAACCATTTTAAAGGAAAAATAAATAATTCTTAAAAACGTCAGAACAAATTGTTCCATTGTTTGTTTTTTGGTTCCAAGTGTATTGTTAAAAAAAGGTAAATAATAGAATTTTACTGATCGAAGAAGTATTAATGCAAATTTTAATTAAAATATGACAAAAAAATGTGGAACGCTTCACGATTTTGCGTGTCATCCTTGCGCAGGGGCCATGCTAATCTTCTCTGTATCGTTCCAATTTTAGTATATGTACTGCCGAAGCGAGTACACTTACAATTCTAAAATGTATTGTATATATAGTTAAGAAAGCAAAAAACTTCGTTAGCGCGATTTAGGACGTGACGTCATCCGCGTGACGTAAGTGACTCAACACAACGTCCTATATTTAAGAGCGTGACTTAAGTAACGCGTTTTACGTTCACATACAATCGGAAACTAAAGTTATTATTAAAATAAAAAGAGACAAATATTAGCTAGATTTATGTATGTGACGGCGCGGTGAGCGAATATTGCCTTTTCCAGGATGTGCTTGTTATTTTTTTATTTCCCCATAACCTATTAATCGAACACAATATATTTATTTATTTATTCAGACTCATCAGTGGTAATTAAGTACGTATATTTTACATTAATAATGTTCTTAATTCTAAATTTCTTACCCTAAAATGCATTACCTTTTAAGGTGAATATCAAATGCAACATTGGAGATTAATATACAAAATGTTTAAGTTAATTATTGGTTAAAGATATACATAAGGTTAATTACATAAATATAAAAAGGACAGGTTATTATTATTATAATTTTGCCAAAAAAATTACGATAATGGTAAAAATGACATTAGTAATAAAAACAAATCATAAAAGAGAAAAAAAAAAAGAAACATTAGGGACGTTTAATATATAATTTCATATGTTTAGTAGTAATAGTTTTAGTTAGGTGACGTCAGGGCGGCCACGACTCGTTCACCCTATTATATGAATATGCATAACCAATGTATTGAGTGGCAAAAGAATCTTCTGTCTCGCTTACGTCACGCGGATGACGTCACGTCCTAAATCGCGCTAACGAAGTTTTTTGCTTTCTTAACTATATATACAATACATTTTAGAATTGTAAGTGTACTCGCTTCGGCAGTACATATACTAAAATTGGAACGATACAGAGAAGATTAGCATGGCCCCTGCGCAAGGATGACACGCAAAATCGTGAAGCGTTCCACATTTTTTTGTCATATTTTAATTAAAATTTACATTAATACTTCTTCGATCAGTAAAAGTAAAAATTATTTTCCTTTTTTTTTTAACAATACACTTAGGATCAAAAAACAAACAACGGAACAATTTATTCTGTCTTTTTTAAAATTAAAATATTTTTCCTTTAAAATGAATGTGAATGTGAATTTGTTACGTTTTTTCGCGCCAAATCTATTGAATCAATTGTCATGAAACTTTGGACATATATTCTTAGAGATATTAGAAATTACGTGGGATTAAAACTATTATTTATTAAAATCTGTTTGCATTCAAAACATGAAAGGTTATAAATAGAAACAATTTTGATATTTTAAAATCTCTTTTATTTTTTTTAAATAATAATAATTATCAAAATTTGTAAAACAATGAGATTCTTATGTCTATGGCTAGTTTATAAATAATATTAATAAATGCAGTTAAATAAGATATTTACATTAATAAATTCTAATTGAAAACGAAAATGGACGGAATTATTATATTCGAAAAATCATATAAATTCGGCACATTTTTTAAATAACGCTATTACTATTAATAATTAATCTTATAGTATAGTTATCAATTAAAAATACTCTTTATAAATACTTTTTTTACAAACATATAAAAAGAAATAATATACTTGTAAATATCGAATTAAATACTTATGGTAGAAAAAATGTCCGTAAATTGCATATAATTTTCTTACGTTCATCAAAGAATTAAAAAAAAAATAAAAGACTTGTATTGTTATATACAATACTATGTATGACCAATACAAACAATATCCCAAAAGGAACTGTATATTATTAAATTGTATAACATCCTACAATAGCAATATTTATTTAAATTCGTTCAATTCGTTGTATTTTCCATTGCTTTTGAATTTAATTTATCAAAATGCTTTTTCATTTATTAAAAAAAAACATCGATCACAGACAACACAAAAAAGAAAATTATCTTAAACAGTTTCCACTTAAAAAAAAAGTATCACTAAAACATCAATGATATGTGTTTTATTTGTTCTATAACGCCATTACCTATACTAAAATTGTAAAATCTGGTTGATCCAGTCGCGGAATTCCGATATGCGGGTGTAGACTCCTGGCTGGTTGGGCTCCGCGCAGCCGATGCCCCACGAGATGATGCCGCTGAGGACGAAGCGGTTGTCTCGTTTCCGTTGTACCACCATTGGGCCGCCGCTGTCGCCTGTGTTTTAGGTAATAGGTTTTAGGATTTTGGATAATTATATTATTATACGTTTGTAGTATTTGTAGGTATGTAACTGTAAACGCCACTCAACATGCAATGCTTCGAGAATTCGGTGGAAAGTGGGGAACAGAAGTGTCTTAATAGGAAAGGAGTGTCTCAATACTGTTTCCAGATTCTGCCTACTATGCTATGTGCGAGATATAGCGTAAATATCTTTACTGGAGAAATTGTAGCCTATGTGTTATTCTAATGTATAAGCTACATTATTGTAAAGTTTCATCTAGATCCGTTCAGTAGTTTGCGTGAAAGTGGAACAAACAGCCATCCTAACAAACTTTCACATTTATAATATTAGTAGGATAGTAGGAAAAACTTAGCTATAAGCTTATTACCTTCACAACTATCAGATCCACCTTTAGTCCATCCCGCGCAAATGAATATATGCGGTATGTGCTCGTTGTACCCTGCCTCAAGGTACATGGACTCACATGCCGTGTTGTTTATCACTGGCACATCCACTTCTTGGAGGATGGAGGGGAGAGGCCCGTCTGAAATTATATGTAGATATATGTTGGATTAATATTAATGCTAAAAGAATGTGGTTATGTGTGTATGTGTTGGGTCAAGGGAGAACAGTAAAAGTAAACTCTTGACCAACATTTCAAGAAAGTAATGCGAAGCTTTTTTATGTCTTGGGAAAAAATATATGTTTCTTTCAAGACAATCCCCCATTATGATAACAAGACAAAGCGTGGCGTTAAGTTCCGTCAGTCGATACGCAACAGCTCCATAATTTAGAGAAAAGTGGTGAACAGAAGAGTTTTGATGGGAACGGAGTGTCTTAGCACTAGGTTCCTTCCCTCTTCCCACAAAACTTTAAAATTAACATTTTAAAAATACTCTATATATTTCGACTGACCGTCGTAAAGTCTGCCCCAGCCGGTGACGTGCGCGGTCCTCCCGACGTAGTCGTCGTCGTCGTCGGGCACACACACCGGCAGGATGTTAGGCTGGAACGTCACTGGCTCGTAGAACCTATAAGTAATATATAACTATATTTAATATTTTTAATTAATTAAGAAAAATCTTCAGTCTAATTTAGGAAGTTATCGATTGATTTAGGTTACTAACTGAGTGTTGAAGTCAGTATTGCTTGAAACAGTTTATTTCGTGAGTGAGTTTTTTTGTATTTTTTCTGTCTTTTTCAATATGGTTAAAAATATATTTAGATAGATAAAATTTATATGTTAGTTATAGCTATTATAACTAATTATTTATACAATAAATAAATAATTTCTCGAATCCGGGGGAAAGCGGAGTTTCTCGACGTTAGTCTCTATCTGCTATATGCGTAAAAAAATACATATGTACCAGCTTATAATTATTTTTGTAGCTTCATGCTAGTGTTAAGGTACTCCATTCCCATTAAGACACTTTCGTTTTCCACTTTTCGTCGAATTCTGAAGGTTTCATTACATTCATTACGTGTTGAGTGGCAGAACTCAACGCCGCACATCTCGTAATTTATTGATCTGTTTCTACAAAACATTAATTGAAATATAATATGGAGACAAATAAAATTAGCTGCAGATCTTATCATTGCAAATCGTTATTTCCACGAACACAGAGTCACTGGCCTACCTTTGTGTAATATATTGGTTGTGGAAATAAAATTCAAATTGTAATTTAGTCCATCGTTACACGACGTGACGTGATTAAAATTCGAAATATTATTTATTCATATAGACTCTTGGATCGTTCTACCACAGACTCGGAAGGCAGTTCTGCTGAAAAGAGCCAGCAAAAAATGATGTTTGATCATCACATATTATAATTTTCTTGGACAGGACGATTTAAACAATGACTGTTGGGTGAAGTCTTATTTATATACGAAATATAAGATTTTTTTTTGTTTTTTTTTAAACTAGCGTCTTCCTGCGGCTTCATCCCGATGATAAAATAAAATAACTTAAAAGTAATGACAAAATTTAAGTGGCTGCCGTAATTCTAACCGCAATAACGTGATGTAATATAGCCTTCCTTTACTATCTAACATAATAAGATTTTTACAATTTGAACTATTTGTTCTAGAGATTAGTGCTCTTAACCCAATAAACCCACCTTTATAATATTAAGAAAGTATAGAACAGTCAAATTTCTTAAAAAAACAATATAATAACTTACCTAAGTAAAGCCAAATCGTATTCGAATGTGGCAGGGTCAAAGTGAGGGTGGCTCGCAACTATCTGTACTCGTCGTTCAGCGAACCCGTACGGCTCGCTGTCACTTGCCAAGTCGTACTCCCCAAGTCTGACTAGAAGGTCTGATGGCGGTACTCTGGAATTGTTAACATTTGAACAACTTTAGTATTCATATATTTCTGGTAAAAAGACAAAGCGCGGCGTTTAGTTCCGTTTAACTTACAATGTTTCAAGAAGGAAAGGAACGGATTTTATTAATACTAGATACCTTCCGCCTTTAGTGCTAGATGTGGGATTCAGCGCGATGATATATCTAAAGCTATGCTATTTACTAATAAATATTCATATGATTGAAATAAGTAAAATATTCTGCATACAAAACCTTATGAATTAAAATTACCAGAAATGAATAACTATAATATAATCGTCTTTTTTTATCATAAATTCCAATGCCACATACAAAAACAAATATACTATGTGAGTTACATTATTCTTATTTAATTACAATACTATAAAACTGAGGGAGGAACATTTCTAGCATTCTTCAAAGTTTAAGTCAGTTAATTAATCGAGTGATGTTTTATGCAATAATTATGACCTTAAAAACATAACATAAAATAAATATTTTTCTTGATAATTTAAATTATGAGATTCCTCATTTTCGGTGATATGTGCTCAACTGGCACGCTTGGAATAAAAGAACGATAATAAAAGAACCATACCATACCATTTTCGGTAAACTTGGTTTCTAGTATCTTTCTTTTAAGTAAAAGTTTTTGTTGTAAATATACGGTACAAATGCTTATAAATTATGTAAATTGTCTATCGGTAGCCTCAAGATGTATTAAAGAAAAAAATACATATGTAACAAAAAAATATCTATCTAGTTAATAACCAAGAAAGATGGAGAAATTGCAACAACAAAATACTTTACATTGTTATGAGTTCGACTCCCACTTGGGGCACTAATTATTTTCATTTATCGCTCTAGCAAGACAAAGCCCGGCATTGAGTCCACGCAACAGACTTGTCTCAAAAATTGGGAGAAGCGTAGGAAATGGTGTCTTTTTGGCGAACAGTACGTTCTCTCTGTCCACCCAACTATATGCGGAATATAGCGTGAAACCAATAAATACTCCAACTTAGTACCAACCTTTCAACACAATGCGCAGCCGTGATAGCCCAGTTTTCGTTCAACAGAGCCGCACCACACTTATGCAAGTACGACGACGTCCTGTACTGCCTCAGGGATATCTGCCAGGGCCACTGTCCGAATTCCGACTTGGCACCACCAACTATCCTCGCTTGGGGCCATATCCGCCGTCCACACACTGCCAGTAGCAATAGCGTTGAGTTTATTATCATTTTTAGAATAACACTTAAATAAATACACTATTAAAAATTAAACCCATAATTTTATTAGCTGGGCACTTGAATCTTATATGAACCTAACATAGTTAAAATTTAATTGTTTTTCTATGAAAATAACATATTTTTTTATTATATATAAATGACTTTAAGTAACTAAAGTAGTTCAGGAGCGCGACAGTCTGATGGCTATATGCGTCTGCCAGTCTTAGTGTGTTTGCCCGAATGGCGAATGAGGTTTTTTTATTGTTTTTTATCGTTGTTTATACGGACAGCGCTATACATTATACATTACGCTGTCAGCTAGGTAGTTCTTTGACCTGATGAAGGTACTCGAATAATTTATTATGTTTGTAAATTGTATTTTTATGGTTGTTTTACATGCAATTTAAACGATTTTGTAAACGTTTTTTTGATTTAGGATAGTATTTAATTTCTTTTTGATGCTACTGAAGTTTTGATAGCTTTTATATTGTATGTGTTGCAAAATATGTTTGGAATTATTAGTAATAAAATATTGATTTAGTGTTTTAAATGCATCAGAGGAAAAACTAAGAATATCTTTAACAAAACGTGGTTAAGTTCCACTAAACATCCGAGATATTGAGTTTTGGAACTTAACCACGCATTCGAGCATCTTAATCCATAATTGAGTGAAAAGTGTGGACCAGGGTTCCCTCTACCTACCCTATTGTGCGGGAAAATGCGTGAAGTTGCATTTTTTAATTTTCTTTTATATCAATCTTAGTTATTTTAAAAAAAATCTGACATTGATATATAATAATTTTTGCATTTAACAATACGCCTGGTATTGTTCTGTGGCCATGACAATTGCGTAATAA
Organism: Heliconius melpomene melpomene; assembly: GCA_000313835.2. Taxonomy (NCBI): domain Eukaryota; kingdom Metazoa; phylum Arthropoda; class Insecta; order Lepidoptera; family Nymphalidae; genus Heliconius; species Heliconius melpomene. The sequence continues at coordinate 1,053,303 of HE671164.1, read as the reverse complement.
CAGCAGATAACGCTGACATTTATCTGTTCATACATAATTATGAAATCATTAAAATTATTATTAATGTCATGTATGACATGTCATTAAAGTTTTTTTTTAGTTTGTATACTTTTTTTCTCACATTATTATTTAACGCCCTATAAAGTATTAGTAAGCACAGTGTATCCTATAAAGTATTAGTAAGTACAGTGGCAACGTCTGATTGTAAATGCGATGGTTATGGGTTTGGTTTCCACTTGGAAAAATATTTTTATTAAAATTAGTATTCATTTCCTGTTCCTGTTCTGGTGAGAACAAGTGAACTGTGCCACTCAACACCATTGTCTTGAATAGTGAAAAGTGGAGAAATGAGTGTCTTCATAGGTTCCCTCTGCCCACCTTGTTATGCGGAAAAAGCATGTATCTACATTAAAAAAACACAGTGTAGATAGCCTAGTAATAAAAAAAAATCACTATTTTCCGTCTAATTTTCGAAATATTCAGTAATGAACGGCGAAACTCGACGCCACGCTTCGTTTTCTAGAGTTGGAAAATAAGAAATGCCTACGGGCAGGAATAGAATTTACAACTATCGTATTTACAGTCAGACGCAATCCCACTTCGCCACTACGGCTATTATTAATAAATTTTATAGCTACATTTTTGTTCATGAAGGAAGTACTATTGCGTAAATTATCTCAAGGATTCACAACAATTAAAGCATTATTATTATAAACGGGAAAAGATTATGATTTAGTTATTTATTGTTTATAATAATTAGTGAAGTTGAAGGCCATTTTGTGCCAGAGGATGTCCAGACAACTATTGTTATACGCGGTGGTTTTTGAATGAATATTCAAGATTTTGGGATGTGTTCTTTACGTGACATATGGAACGTAGGGTAGCCAGATGTTAAGGCACTCTGTTCCCATTAAGACACATCCGTTCCTCACTTTTTAAAAATATAAGTGTTATTTGAAACTTATAAGTATAATATCATTAGAACACGAAAATAATTCCGTTTAGTAAATAATTGTGAAATTCAAGCGGGCGAAGCCGCAAGCGCGTCGCTAGTATTAGTATATATTTAGATTTATTGTGCAAGGCAGAAGATCAGAGTCATTTGTCACTGCTATTTGTGTCCATTAGGACTTATGTACGGAAATTGCTAGCGGGTTAAACTTATGAATGTTTAACCAGTTTTGAACGTATAATTATGTGGACAAATGGTCCCGTCGCATTCACAACGTTAAATTATATAGTATTTTTACTTTTTATCTTATTATTGATGCCTAGGATCTTAAAATATATTCTGTTTGAGAGTGATCATTATTTATTCTCTTTAATATTGAGGGCTTTTTCTTATATTCTTATATAGACAATGACTATACTTGTCTATACTAAATTTATAAATTTCAAAAACGAATGCGAGCAGAAGGCAAAAGCCTATAATAATAAAAGATGTCATATTTCTAACTTTTCAAATATGGTATGCTGATGTATGTATATCTAAGATGCTTATTATTATGAACTAATAAAAATATTTAGCGGAATTCAGTCCGTCACTCAACACGCAATGCTGAAGAATTCGGCTGAAAGTGGGGAACGGAAGTATCTTAATGGGAACAGGGACGTCTTAAAACTGATTCTAAGGTTCCCTCTGCCTGGAACTAAAAAGAATATATATCATTTTTATTAACTTCACGCTAGAAGTTATATATTTACCTTCTTTGTAGTTGGACATATTGTATGACTCAGTGGTTGAACTGATTGGGGGCGCGGTCGTGGCTTCTAATGTTTCAGTTGATTGTTCTGTAAATATATATATTTTTAATATAAAATATACTATATGTTCACAGTGTTTTTAAAAAGATTTTAATAATTTTCTAAAGGAAAAACCATTAATAATACACCCACTAATTAAAGATATATCTTGGCGCAGGGGCACAAGCGTGCGACTATAGACGCGACAGATTGTGAATTCGATTACTACTTGAGGAAATTAATTATTCAATGTTTCATCATCCTCGCCCTGATTACGGCAAAGCGCAGCGTTAAGTTCCGCTACTCAACACGCAATGCCTACAGTGTTTAGCGGAAAGTGGGCAACGTTAGTCTCTTAATAGGAACGGAGTGTCTTAACACTAGGTTCCCTCTGCCTATCTGCTATGTGCGTGATACAGCGAAAAGCTAAAAAACATACCAATAACACTTTCAGTTGTCGCCTCTGTCACATTAACTGATGAGGAAGCATTTTCTGAAGATATCGAAGTGAACGTTGTTAAACCAACACTAGAAGTTGTTGATGAAATCGTTGGTATAGGGTCTCGTGTGCCTTCACTATCTTCTAATGAAGTTGTACTCAAAGTGGATGTTGAAGCTGAAGGATATTTCGTAATATTCACTGTAAATTCATATACTGGTGATGATGTGGTTGAAGTCGATGAAGTTGCTACTGAAGTTTCTGTGATTTGAACTTCAGATTTTATTGTAGCTTCATTTGTTATAGATGGTGAAGTTTCAACTGTTGCTTGTTCAGTAGGTGCTGCTGACGTCGTCGTTGTTGATGCTGTTGTGGTAGATGTGGTAGGTGGTATAGTGGAGAGTAACACCCACCCGTCTGGAGGTGTTATGGGTGACCATCCATCTGTAATATAGTGATTAATATATTAAAATTATTTGACACTATGGATTTACTTATTTGAATAATATTTGTATTTTGTTAAACGAAAATATTGTTTCTTTTAAATGATTAAAAGCATTAAATATATCTATTCTAGTTTTAATACTACTTTTGTTTTAAAAAAATTTAAACTAGCATACATAAATAAACACAAACACGCATACGCGTAGGCTACCTCGTAACTGGAGCAAGCAATATTTCAATCTGTTTGTTATTTAGTATTTATATTAGTACTAGTAAACAAAGATCATTAGGAAAAGGGAATGGTATTTAAACATGAAAGGGCCTTTTACTTCATCTTCATTCATACAAAATTCAAGCGATTAGTGCGTCCTACTCCCAATGTGGGACGCGCTGGTCATGTTGATCGTGGTCCGCTAGTTTACCGTTTATCACGTTTTGTATTAAATTTACATTGTATTGTTTCTATGTCTTTTATTAATATAAATTTTAAATCAATTATATTGACTTAAAACTTAGAAAAGGAAAATCTACGGTGAAAACAGTTTTTTACTTTCTGCCTTTATTTGGGACGTTGCGTGTTGAGGGTTAATCAACGTCGTGCTTTGCTACCAGAATTTGCTACGCGGAGAATAAAAAAAATTTTTTTTTTTTCCGAATGAGGATCGAACCCACTATTGTCACGTTTACAGTCACATACGCCACGATGACTGTTTTGGCTTTAGACGTTTCTCTTTCTTTAGAAGTTTTTTAAGATATAGAAAATGGAAACCTGTCAAATATTGATTTTCTTTCTTGCGTCCCCAATAGACTTCGCTATACAATCAATCAATCAATTTTTTTTTTATCTTAGTCTAGCTCTAGATTCTAGAATAATACTTATTTTTTCTCCCTAAATATATTTTAATTCAATAAAGAAAAAAAAATAAATAAACGGAAATTGGTTCCATTTAGCAGCAACAGAGAATGTATGCCAACTTAAGAACACATTTCAAATCACATCTATATACTCGCTATCATTCAAAACAATAGTAACAATTACATCCATTATAATTGGAAATAGCTGATTTTGGCGCACGATAACACGCTTATATCAGCGAAGAAAGTGGTAGAATTTCTCTTAACAATACAACGGTGGTGACCCGACTCCACTCGTGTTCGACCTACATACGCGACTAGACTTTATATTGTTAAACTTCATTCACTTAACAACAGTGAGAATATTTAATGTTGCAGTTTAGCTATTATGTTGTTGATAGTGATTTCTTTTATGGATAAAGGAGTTTCGATTAATTGGTGATGCTAATGACGATTTTGTGGGTCATAGTGCGTTGTTAAGTGATATAGTAGAGAGTGGGTAGAGAGTGAATGCGGTCTTGTTACTGAGTGTTTTAAAGATTGGTTTTTAGGTTCCCTCTGCCTATTTTGCTATGTGCGGGAAAGAGCGTGAAGTTTCTTGAATATCATTCTAAAATACTATCCTTTTTGTTGGATAACCATATATCATCTTTAAATTATCAGATACCAATTCAGCTTGGAATTGAAATAACATATTTAACAAAATGGCACCATTAAATATCCACTGATACTTATCTCAAGAATGTACGAGGAAAAACATTAAAAATAAACCGAAACAATTTACACATTTTGTAATTATACAGGAGTGAGTGAGTCAACGGTTCAATATTCAGAAAACGGAATATACTCTTTGGTATCTTTGAATGAGTCATACAAAGGTTTGATGAGTGTTATTGACGTCAAGTTATGATTAGAAATCGGAAAGGATGGGCAGAGAGAATTTAGAGAGAAGTGTTGAAACACTCCGTCCTCCACGTTCCACGTGAATCCGTGACTTTTGTACTCTTTAAAATTTGTGTATAACCAATATCCAAAATCGTTACCAATAAATTTTTCCGAAATGCTATATATCTTTAGTGATGGAAATAATTTTGATATTATAAAAGAGTCACCCATTTCGCCACGCATTTTTCGGATAAATTGGAAACTAACAGCAACAATGTTTATATATAAAATTATAAAATAATTACAGATTATCAAAAGACTTCATCTCTTCCGCAGTTCACAGGCTTACAATTGATTCGTTTTTTCTTATAATCATACAACAATGGTAGTACATTAAAAAAGAGTATAATTTTATATATTTTGACGCGTTATGACTGCCAGTGTCTCTTATTGTTTTCCAATAAAAATAGATTTAAAATAGTATTTATGCAAAAGCGCAGCGTTCAGCTCCGTCACTCAACACGCCATGCCTCCATTAATAAGTTCTTTGATTTTCATTAATTTTCATTATTTGGAAATGGGGAACGGAAAGTAAAAATTAAAGAAAGATCTTACCATCTAACTCAGGAGCGACGGTAGTCTCAGGCGCTTTCGAGCTGGAACTTCCGTAATCTGACCACGTTATAAATTGTGGAAAATCAGTATATAGTTCTGTTGGCACATCTTGCTCAGTTGTTGGTTTCATTGTATCTTTTTCTGTTATCTGAACTTTTTCAGTTATCTTTTCTGGTTCTTGAGTGATATCTTTTTGTGTTACAACCTCTTTTGGTGATTCAGTTGTAACAGTCTCTATTGATTCTGCTATTGTTGTTTTTTCTGTTTGTTTGTCCGTTATCACTTCTGTAACTGGGGAAGTCTCGGTCACAATTGTGCTTTGTAATGTTGTTATACGTTCTGTTGTTTTAGGTGCTTGGGTTGTTGTAACTATTGTAGGTGGAATTGTTGTTGTTGGAGGCGGCAATGTTGTAGTCGTTGTCGTTGTTGTGGTAGTAGTGGTCGTTGAAGTTGTTGAAGTCGTTGAAGTCGGTTTCTCTTCAACTTTGGTTAGAGTCGTATTAATATAAGTTATAGTTGGTACAGATGGTCTAGTAAATACCGGTCTCGTACTTGTAGATTGAGGGATTATGGTAATATTCAGCCTTGGTGGATATGTTACAGGCTTTTTCGATGGAGGTCTTTTCGAAGATGGCTTGTATGGTGGCTTTCTTGTAAACGGTGTAATAGGTCTTGTAGGTTTAGGTTTTAGACTGATGTGCAGTGGTCTATTTGTTGGTCTAGGTTTATATGTTGGCCTGATTGGTTTTACCGGTTGTTTGATTGGTTTTTCGGTTGAAACTGGCTCTATTATTGGCTTAGGAGCTTCTGTAGTTTCTATTTTTGTTGGTTTTACATTATCAACTTTTTCGGTTGGAACATTGTCTCCAGATACACTTTGGAACGTCGATAATCTTATTGGAGCTTCTGTACTTTCAATAATTTGCGACGTTGTTTTTGGAAACTGAGTACTCGACGTAATTATTAAGGTAGTTTTGACATCGTCGTCTTTTTTACTTTCTAGAGTAGTGAGTTCATCTGATTTTGTTTCTAATTTATTTGACTCCGTAGGAGCTTGCGCAGACGATGGCTTGTTTGTAGATGAACTTACTTTATCAATGGGTTGTTTATTATCAATATTTATAGTGGGCGGCTTATCAAGATCGCTATCGTGTTTATTAGGAAATATATTTGGTATCTTATTGACAGTACTATGGACTTTATCTTCTGTCAATGGGTGAACGAAATTAGCACTGTCTATTGAATTATCTTCTATATTGTTACCAATTATCTGTGGTAACGTATTTTTATCTGGTATCTGACAGCATGAACCGAAGTAAAACCTGTCTATACATGTTCCTAGATGTGTGCCATTCACTTTTAGGCAGTCTATTGCAAACATACATAATCCTTCGTGACCCGTACTCCTTGAAATGCATGGCAAGTGTCGTATATTCCTAGCTACTGGTACAGGACCTGAAACAAAAAGAAAAGAAATGTAAATAATTTTGTTATACCATTTTACTTATAATTTACACTAACTTTTGTCAAAATAGCTTATTTTGTAAAAAAATGTGTCTGAAAGCTAAATTTAAGTTCAATTGTTTTTGCCGTGGCTAAGTAACAAATATTTAATAGACAAATACGATAAGTATTATTATAAATGTATTCCTCGTCGCTACACAACTTTGTAAAATAATTTCGCAGTAAAAACATACCAACACTAAAGGTTTCAGTTAATACGAATTAATAATTTTATTAAGTGAAAAATGCAAATATTCCGCTCTTATTCCTATTTGTGAAAAAAAACGTAAATACAGTGCTAAGTCCAGTACCGCCACCTATACCATTATTAAAGAATTGCTTATATAGATTTCTCTCATACTGTAAAGATGGCGGTGTAAAATGGCAATGTTGCATTTATTACTTACAATTAGATTTTGCGGTATTATGTTTATGGGGAAAAATATTTTATGTTGTGAGGGAATGTATATTTTGTTCGGCAACCTCTAGTAAGAAAATAAAACCGGCCATGTTCGAGTAGGACTCCCGCACGAAGAGATCCGCAGCATTATCTATAAAAATCGTCAAGAAAACCACGTTTGTTGTATTGGAGTCCCCTTAAATATTTATTTTGTTCGGTTTTTTTTGTATTCATTGTTATAGCGGCAACAGAAAAAATCAATTTTGAAAGTTTTAACTGTCTTACTATCCCTTCTCATGAGATACAGCCTGGTGAAAAAGGGAGAGACAAGAAGATCCATTTTATCCGTTGAGTGCGGAACCTTAATAAAACGTTCAGTTCCGCCACTTAACATATAGTGTCTCAAAAGTTAGTCAGAAATTGGGGAACGGAATGTTTGAACACCAGGCTTTGTCTGCCTATCTATCAATATAAGTTATGCATGAAACTGTGTGAAGCTAGAAAAATATTTTTCTTTTTTACAGATATTTTAATACATTAATATTTTTAACGCAAGAGTTTGCCGCGATTCACGTAGCGCATTTTGGATGTAAGGAAATATTTTTATAAATAACATAAACAGGATTTTTAAATTTATTTTTACGTCTTTGAAATCCAATTACATAATTTTTTTAATACCTCGTTATAAATTTATAAATTGTAATAAAAAGCATAATCAATAAATATTTTATGATTTTCCTAGTAAAAGACATCAACGCGTCGTAATTATACTTCCAACCTTCCAAGTTCTTTGCGATTTAGGTGGAGCTGTCTTGCTTACGCTTTATCCTACACATGATAAAGTAGGCAGAGAAAGAGAGAGCCTAGTGTCATGACACTTCACTTTTCATACCAATTCAAGGCAATGAATGTTGACCGGGGTTTGAAATTTAGATTTGTCTGTTGTCCTTCAGTCACTTAATAAAGGAAGAATTTTATGTATGTATTTTATAGATACTAAAAGATAATATGTGTTACATTTATAAATCGCAGCCGGGTGGCATTGAGGCAATTTTTTGTTTTGTTCTAAGACAGATATCCGCCTTACTAACTAGCGCTTCAATTTATTTTATGATTTTAGTTTTTTTTGGTTCCTTTTGCTGGAGTGTATTGTTTTTCATCATATGTGATGAAATTAGTTGTTATATGTATATATAAACATTATTTTATAAATAACTAGCGGCCGCGCGCAGCTTCACATGGTTATTTGCACCCTTATATTATTAAGAGCATATTTTTAAGAGTCTACGTTTCAAATTTTAAAAAATCGGTGGCTATTCAAAGATTTTTCATTTTTCATTTTATAAACTTTCAACCCCTTATTCGCACCCTTAGCGGGTGAATCATAAAAAACCACGAAACTCATGTTCAATTAAATATTTTTAAGAGTCTGGATTTCAAATTTTATACAAATCGGTGCCAATTTAAAAAAAATCCACACAAACTTTCAACCCCTATTTCACCCCTTTACGGTTAAAATTTTTCAAAATCCCTTCTTAGTGGATGTCCAGATTACGAAAGTAAATATCTGTTCAAATTTCATGTTTCTAGGCACACCTCAGTCAGTGAGGACAAGTCCTTTTATAAATATAGGGTTTTCCATTTTACGTCTGAAAGCCCAAGCAAATGAAAAAGCGGGCGACGATAGTTAATTGTATAGTAATTAATACAACTTTTTTATTTTCCATTGGTTTTCTTTATTTACCTTGATGTCTGTGAGAGCTGCTTAATTCCCATTTATAATAAGCTTAAGTGTCCTTCGTAGGAATGAATTATTGAAATATGTGTCTAATATAACAACAATTTTTAGAATAGAATCTTTTTCGTTTGCTTACTTTAGATTTTAAATTAGTCCTTAGAAATTAAAAAAAATAAATTTTATATTTTTTAAATGACAACACTGCGTTCTCCGCTTTACGCCTAAATTTGAAACATTGTGTATTTAGTGGAAGTCACCTCTGCTATGTCCTATAGGGATAAGTTAATGGAAATGTATTTTGTTTCCAGAAACGCGACGACTGTGGCTTCAAACGCTGTCCAGGGATGGTGGCCTCTTAAATTCTACAATTTATATTTTTTTGTACAACAAGATTACAAAATGAATACCTACATAATGTTGGTATGTAATTATAGTGTCACTTTAAATATTTTAAATTATATTGAAAAAAACCTGTTTAACGGTAAATAAATTTACAAATTCTTTATCCGGTTCCAGCTCGTGTGAAACAGAATTGGAAAATTATTTTGTGCACTTCCATTTATTTGGTAAACAATGTTTTTTATTACACAAATATTGTTCTCTTTTAGGACACAGATCGTAAAAGAGTAGGTGTAAATTGAGATGGAGGGATAGGTTCCGTATCACCTCTTGGTCGTTTGTTTATTCTGTTTTTTAGCTTCAGCTGTATCCAGTATGTAGCAAATTTAGAGGGAACCTAGTATTAGGTAACTCCTCATGCACCCCTCAATTTCCGAAAAATTGCGTGTTGGGGGGCGGAAATGAACGCCGCGTTTTTTTTTTAACAGACCAAGGAATGAAATTAGCTCCAATTGGGAATAGAACTCACAACCGATGCAATTATAGTCAGACGAGATCATATTAGGCTTTGTTATTCGAAATATCTTTCACACGTAATGGCCTTAGCTTCAAATTTTTATTTAAAGTAATAAAAAAAACCTGCAAATACACGCTAAACACATTAACACATTGAAAACGCCTTATACCGTTAAACCAGTCTTTGGGAGACATTTTGGTCATCCGTACTTACATATTGTAAAGAGATAAAGATAAAAAGAAATATTTGATACAGATATGGAAACTGGAAATATATTTATTAGGTGTGTATATCTTATTATATGTAACAATATAATAAAACTGAACTCTTTTGACCCCTTTTACTGTTTGTTTGATTGAACGCGCTAATCTCAGGAACTACTTATTAGTTTGTTATGAAATATTCTTTTTATTTTAGATCCATTTACCAAGAGTGTAACACACTGTTAAGTTCCGCAAAAGATATTATATATCCGAATAAATCTAATATAAGAAAAAAAAATAGAAGCAATTTAGCAAGTTAATTTTTTAAAGAAAGTTTAGAAATAAGTCTTTTAAGAGTTCTTCATTATGTATATCGTATGTATTACGGCTGCTCTTTGTAATAGTTTCTAAGTATACTAAGGAACACCCCATAGTACCTATATGTAATATTATCTCTTTAATATTTTATCAATTGGAAGCACAGTGGAATAGTATCTGGCTATACAATTGATGTCAGTTCGATGCCCGCTCAAGGGAAATAAGTTAGCTTTAAGATTTCACTTCCCATTTTCCACTGAATTTCGCTTGTTGAGTGGCGGAACTAAACGCCGCTATTTGCCTCGACGCCAGAGTGCAGTAACCTGTGCCGACTCCACAACCTGTGCCCCTACGCCACGACTGGCCTCATTTGCATGCAAATGCATGCAAAAATTTTAATGACATTTAAAAGGAAAATATATACGCAATAAGCTTAGACAATTTATAAAATACGATATCCTACTTTCACAGCCTCTCCTAACATGACTAATGTTTTAAACAAGTTATTTACATAATAACTGTGAGTCAGGATATCTTATATAAATATATAAATAATATTATTTATGTATATAATATTAGAGAATCAATGATTCATAATATGTTGGAAATTATCGTTCTTTTTTCAATATGCATTTTGCATATTGAAATAAATTATGTATACATTTTTTTAGATCTATCCCAACAGCCTACTCGGGATAGCGGGTGGAAGCAGCCTACCGACGCTTATTTTTTTCATCACGCATATAGCAGGGCAGGTAAAGGAAATTTAATGTTCCCTACATTAGAGTGACGGTACTTAACGCCGCGCTTTTGTCTCATTGCCAGAGCGAAGAATCCCATAGCCGTTGCTTATTGAAATATGTTTTTAAGATATCTTATAAATGTCTATATAGGTAGGTTACTTATTTACCAAGTACTCTTAAATTACAAAAATATATTATTTAAATAAATAGGAATTTAGTAAATTGGATTGAGATAACGTTTCTAAGTGATAATACACATCTACTGTTACAATTTACTACATCAATCATAGTAGGAATTGAACCAACGACCTTCAGAATAAATCACTACGCCACAACGGGCTCTAATTTTAACATATCTTTCTTTAGATAACTTAGAAGCTCATTCTGTAAAAATGTAGAACAAAATGTCAACGCCCTCCGAAATATTATGTATGTTTGTACGTTAGTATTTGCGCCCTACTTTTTCCAAATATTTACCAAGAATTAATACAAATATATGTATTTCATTATTTCTAAAACTAATACTGACATAGTTGTCACCTACAATTAACTATAACAGGCGCTATGAGAAGTTCTTATGGAACTTTAATTATTATGCTATTAAAAAAAAGCGATTTCACGCTTTTGCCAGCAAAGTAGGGTACAGACATCTGGCGTTAAGACGCTTCGCTCCAAATTTTCCTACTTATTTTTGAGACATTTGTTTGTTTGACGGGATTAACAATGCGTTTTTTTACTTATTCCATAATGTTATTATGGAATTATGCTACCAAAAAAAACTTATTGTATTTTGCCAGTATTTACCTACGTTGACAGCAGTATCTGTTAGGTACAAAGAGGTGAATGGACCTTTGGGACAGAAGAATAAGTTGGCCATGGTTTGTGGATTGGCACCTCAGTCGCAGGTTGATAACGTAATATTTAGGGTAGTTATTACTACCGCTTTGTTTCCAGTACTAATATTTTTGTGAATAGAAAAAATAATTAATAGGATATTGGGTCCTTTCTACAATGACAATCAAATATTTTAAAAATAAATCTAAGTAAATTAAATTCACGCTGGATCCCGCACACAGAAGGGTAGGCAGAGGGAACCTAGTGCTAAGATACTTCGTTCCTCATTTTCCGACGAATTATGGAGGCATTGCGTTTTGAGTGGCGGAATTGACGCCGTGCTTTGCTTCGACACTATAGTGATATTTAAAAAATGCATTATTATATAAAAGATAATAAAAAATGTAGTGACTCATCACTATATCATTTACTTTCCAACCATTTTGAGAAATTACCGTATTCGGTAACTTGATTTTATAATATTTTTTTCTGATATTGCAAAATATGAGTAGTACCTACTCGTACATTTTTATAGTGGCTCCGTCTAAAAATGTTTGAAAGAACAAGTGATGGTTGTGAGTTTGATTTCCATTCGTGGGAAAGATGAAGAACTGTATAATAATGAGATTAATTATTATTATGCAGTTTTTAAAATTCTTTGGAAATGCGGCGTAGAGTGTTGCCTGAGAACACGCGGTGGGGAATGGAGTACCATAAGGTTTCTCCTGCCTATCACGCTATGCGGGAAAAGCGTGAAACTAAAAAAAGGTGCTCGTCTTGATTTTAAATTTAATTTCGAAGTCAAGTAAAAAAAATAAAAAAACCAACAAACACTAAGCAAATGGCGTCCGTCAATACAAGATGACACAGGCGGCCTACATGCGAAAGGAAGTGAAAGTGGGGAAAACCTACAGAGACAGACAGGTAAACAGGTAAGTTTAAATTAATGGTCTCTTTTATTATTATTTAAATGTAATTAACTGTAAATCGTCTATTATTTGAGGTCTATATTTTTTTTGAGCAAATAGAAATGTTGCAGCCAGATCTTCATTATTTTAGAAAACATTAATTATTTTAGAAAATAGCCTAAGATCCTAGAGCCCCAGACCTACGTCATTTTAGCAAAGCTGATTTTTTTGTGGACTATTAGTCTAATATCTAGTTAAGACAGACTCACTAACATGAAAGTACAGCCAACTTAAGGTACAGGCTCACCAACGTTAAAGTAGAAACCCTGGCCCTGGGATCTCACCCTAAAAGTTTCTCTGCGCATAGACCTAACACAGGTGGTCAAGATTTAATATGTATTTATATCTTTAATACTACTCTTTTTTGCTTTGTAGTCGCGTAAAAAGTGTAAGTGAATTTAGTAAAGTTACTAAAATGTCGGTCTTCGCGGAACGAATCGTCTATTATTATGTACATTTTGTTGTAGAATTTGTGAAATAGTGAAAATATTTTGACAAAACAATATGAGGTTACGTTTAATTTTTACTTTCAACCATAATATGTATATATATGGATATACTAGGCACTCAACGCGGCTTCGCTCGCCTATTTTTATATTGTTTAATATATTTTTTTAAATAAAATGTATCCTATGCCATTTCTAATACCTCTAAGAATATGTGTATATAGTTTCATGATATACAAAGTCAAAGTCAAAATATCTTTATTCCATAAAAATGCTTAACATTTACTTGGACATGTCATAAAGTAGAAAAAAAATGCAAAATTAAATAACCAAAAAAAAAATGTGCAATTTTGACTTGAAAAAAGCCCGTTCAAATGGTTGAGCTCATGAGAAGATACAGGCAAAGAAACTCATGGCCACTCTTTTAAATGCCAACATTTGTAACACAAATTACAATTTACAATTTTAACTTAGAAATAGAGCAACTCATTTCCAAACATCTTTATCGCGAACATAATCTTTAACAGAGTAAAATGTTTTTGGCAGAGCCTGTGCTTTACCACTTTTTTAAATTTGTTCAGTGATAAATTAACCATGCCGTTTGGAAGTTTGTTATAAAAGTGTATACTTTGACCTACGAATGAGTGAGACACTTTATGGAGCCTAGAGAAGGGCACAGCAATCTTATTTTTATTTCTTACATTATGTTGATGGAGGTCACTGTTTTTATTAAATTTATTAATATTTTTATGCACATATACTAAGTTGTCATAAATATATTGGGAGTGTAGTGTGAGGATGTTAAAGTCTTTGAATTTATTCCTTAGTGACTCTCGTGGACCCATTTTATAGACTGTTATACAGACGTCGTAACAAACTTACTATTAAAATTATTAACTTTGAACAGATTTTTATATAGTTTTCAGTAATAAAAATTTTTTTTTTTTAAATTTATAAATATTAATAAGCGGCCTCCTAACTAAGCTAAGCTAGTGTCCTAATGGGAACACGGTGTCTTAAGATAAGGTTCCCAGATTCGTTCTGCTTACTTTGTTATGTATGGGATACAGGTTGAAGCTACACAAATAAACACATAAAAAATAGATATATGTATAAACAAGATGTTTTTCATACAATTGATTATCCCGATAGTCTAATTTATCGAATTTATAGGGCAAAATATATAGAATAAAATAAAACTCACCTTGCAAATAATCGAAGTTCAACACAACCGGGCCAGCGGCCACCGCGCTCAAATTAAATAACACTTGTAACAATATAAAACCGAAAGTGAAATTTAGACCTAAAGTGCGTATATTGTCCACCAAGTGTGATAAATACTTTGTATAATCACTCGACACTTTTGGGTGGCTGCGAGGCCACGCGCTCAGAGGTGGGCCCATTTTGTTTGGTTATCTCTGGTGCATTGTTTTTATCTGGAACAAAAAATGGGAATTTAAGTTGGATATTTTTTTTTTCGAAATCGAAGTTTTTTTAAGAGAGAAAAATTGTAAATTCAAGAAAGTGTCGGCGTATCCTTAACCCAGAACCCTTGATTTCGGCTGATATAAAGGAAAAAAATAAAAAATTGTTTAACGGTGTATATTTCAAAATTAAAGACATTTCAATTTAAAATGTGTAAACGAAAGCAATTATATTTTTAATTAATAATGAAAAGGATTATATTTTATTTCAAATAAATAAAATCTATAAAAATAATTTCAATACACGGCTAGAGACGGACGATGAATGACGTCACACGCCCCCTAAGAAAGTGAAACGTTTAACTGTATAACGTACAAATATAACAATACCCACACACAGACTCACCTAACAGATAATATTAAAAAAATGTAGTGACTCATCACTGTGTTGTTTACTTTCCAACCATTTTTAGATATTACCATATACGGTGGCTTATCATTTATTATAATATTATTCTATATATTTCTAATACAGACTATATTGACATCTTGGCGCAATTGTATACTTGACACACGAAGGTGTGTGGGTTCGATCCTCTTTCGGGGGAAGAATTTTCCGTTTGGTAAAACAATATGCAAGGCTTTTAGTTTGATAGAAAACCTAAGAACCTAGTGTTTAGAGACTCATCGAGAATAAATGTAGTTTCTATCTGCCTCTTCTGTAATATGCGTGAAGCTATTAAAAATATGACAGTCGGTTTATATAACAACTGATTAGTAAAAAGTAGCTTCATGCCTTTCCTTGCGTTACAGAGTAGACCGAGACTCTTACCGACCAAATTTCAAGATATTGGGCATTAAGTGGCGGAACTCGACGTCGAAAATCAAAGATAATTTATTCTCAATCGAGAATCGAACTCACCACCATCGTTTTTTAATAAAGAGAAATCATATAAAATTATATGCAACAGCGCCATAAATTACAATTACAACGACGACCAAGCTGAGATAATCTTATACAATCCGGCAAGGTTGCTAACGGTCGCTTCATTTTCCTAGCGGTACTGTGGTGTGCATCTTATCGAAACCACTTTATACCGAGTGGATAAAGTTTTGCTAGCTAAATTAAATTGTAAGGTCGTGGGTTCAAATCTTAGATTTAGTTTTGTCTCTATATGAAGTGAAATTAAAAGAGTGAGACATTATGATGTCTTACTCTTAGGCTTAATTATTATAGCTTCATAGACTTATAGGAAATTTAAAATTGTAATAAAAATATAAATAAGTACTATAATTATTTTTATTAATAATAAATTCTAAGGGGCACGTGACAGGTTGTGGGTTCGATAAGGTTCCTTGGTATCTCTGGTAACGAGGCGTTGAGTGAGTGGGAAATAGAAGTATCTTAATGGGTCTTAAGACTTGGATCCAAAGCACTCTCTGCCTGGTTACTTCTACCACCTCTGCTATGTGCGTAATACAGCATGAAGCATAAAAACCAGATGACGCGGACGACCAGACGAGATTTCAATTTAACCAGAAATTTCTTATAAACTGAAAGTCATATTAAGATGATTTTCAATTAGACCAGATAAATTCCAACTTAGGAACAGACCAATTAAAAAAAAAATTGCTTTCAGTTGTTTTTGAGATAGCTATGGGATGCCACACATTTCTGGCGTGGGGTAAGTATAATAAATATACCTAAGAAAGGTAGGTAGAAAATATTAAATTAGTTTATCCAGTACTTTAATTAAGACTTATTTTATTTAAAATTTAACAGTTACTTTTATTATTTAAATAGTCTTTTTCAGTTAGAAATTAAGTGATTAATGTATAAGTTTTGTTTTTAAAGTTTCTCTAAAGTAACCAAAATGGTTTTCTCAATTTAAGTACATATTTAGTTCGGCAAATTACATTTTCATGTTTTTCAAAAAAAAAACACGGTGACTGACCAAGAGAATGTGTACAGGTTTTTTTGATGATTTTAACACTAATGGTGGCTTGTTTACAGAAACGTCTTTTTTAAAAAAAACCGTAAGTACTTACTTAAAATATAGGTAGAGGTACGGTTACCTAGGTAGTTGAGATTGAGTGGTTTTCTATTATGAATTTAACACTATTTTGGTTTACAATTTTAAAGAAAAAAATATCCTGAGATATTAGGATTTTTAGAGCAATATAAAGGAAAGCTGTATAATTTTTAATTCCCTTAAACATTTTAATTGTCAACTAGAAAATCAGCTTCAATCAACACCCGATGTTTCAAAATTTGGGAGAGTAATTGGGAGAGGAGTGTCTCAACACTAGTTTCCCTCTGTCTACCCTGCCATTAAATACAGCTAAAGCTACCCTGCAATACCCGGTATAGGTACAGCGTGACACTAATTAAATATCCATAAAAAATAAAGATAAACAAAGATATTCCTAAGAATTCACTTCACTAGTGACGATACAACACGTAGTATAATTTAGTAGGTAGATGTGTGCCGCACCGTTAGACGGACATGTGTGAAAGTTAGTCTCCAGCTGACCCTACTGCCTCTTGCCTCTATGCTACTAATTTGTGCTAGCTTAAGGCGAATTCCGTGGGTATTGCGATTTGGCAAAGAAAATTTTATATGTTTAATATTGAAATTATAGGTTCACGCTGTATCCCGCAAATAGCAGGTTAGTCAAGGGAAAGCTATTGTTGAGACCGAGTGGGAATCGAACACACGTCTATTCCGTTTACAGTCAGACGCCGTACCCGTGAGCCATGACGTACATTTTTTTTAATATTGAAATTAATATGACTAAAAAGTATATATTTTCTTTTCTTCGTTCTGGCAGCAAAATTAAAGCCTAACGTTGACTTTCGCCACCCAACACGTAATGGCTCGAAAAATTAGGCGGAAAACGAGGAACAGTGTCTGAACACTCGGTTCCCTCTGCCTACCCTGCTTTGTACGAGATACAGCATCAAGCTGATTTTTTTAAAAGTATTATATCATATGTGTGGATTTTACGATCTTCGTCGTGCCACTTTCATTTACCATAAATTGTGATTGAGACTTGCAGCAGGTTGCCAAAGAATCTTTCCAATCCCGCGGCCGACTTCAACAAGCACTCCATTCCCATTAAGATACTTCCGTTTCCCATATTCTGCCGATTTGAGGCGGACTTGAGGCATTGCGTATTAAGTAGCGAAACTTAACGCTGCGCTTTCATTAATTTCCCTAAACTATTAAATATCTTCGAAATTTATTATATTAAGAAAAATTAGCCTAATATATAATTATTAATATACTCAACAAAATCGCTTACAAATATGATTTGCTCAAAATGATAACATTAAATTGAGGATAATATTTTTTTATTACATAGAATTAAGAAACTATGTCAAAGTCGGTCACGTCTGACTGACGTGCATTTAGACTCTATTAAACAGTATGAAGTCAATTTTAGAATAAACATTAAATCGTGGTTGCAGGGACACAAGCGTGGGTTCGATTCCCACTCGAGGGAGTGAGTGTTTTTATATTTTCAACCGTTACACAATTCTATGGAGTGGTGCCTAGCGGTAAGGAAATGATATGCATATGAATAAAAACATACGTAAATTGCTTCTTTTTTAATTAAGTCATCATTCTTTGTTTATTGCCTTAGATACCTTGAGTTTAGAGGAATTACCTTCTTAAATTCAAGTCGAAGAGCAACAAAAATTGTAATAATATTATTAAAAGTTTTGCTACGTAGAATTCGGCAGAAAGTGGGGAACCGATTGCCTTAACACTAGGTTCCCTCTGCCTACTCTGCTGTGTGCGGGATACTGCGTGAAGGGGATTTATTTATTTTATTTCATTACCAAAAGTTAATTGTGGATGTGTTGAGTAAGAGCTAAGAAAGCCCTAATTCAAATATATTTTAGTTTTATTTAACACATATTATTTACATAAATATTTGCTAATGCTTAATGATTCATGTGATAAATAATGATTATCTTACTATACGATAACTGTGGGTTCGATTACCACTTGGAGTATTACAAAGAATCATCTCGCTATGACATTTAGTTTTCAAGAAATTTGCAGCCAAACATACACATATTTATGAAATTTCGCACGGGCTTGGTAGGCTCAGAAGACCATACTCAAATATTACGAAGTCATATTTTTAACATTTTTGAAATATTATTCACCACATTCAGGAAAAGGAAATACTTATAATATTATAAATACGGCGTATAGTGGGGAACAGAGTGTCTCAACATTAGGTTCCCTCTGCCTACGCTGTTGTGTCCGGGATACAACATGAGGCTGGTAAAAAGAATTAAAAAGTATTAACTCCATATTAGTTAAAAAAAATAAAGTATTGTCCTATTCTGCTAATAATATAAAAGTTTGCCATGCTCATATGGGTGTTTGTCCCAATTTCACGCAAAAACGACTAAACTTATTTAGATGAAACTTTACAGTGATATAGTTTATACACCAGGCTTTATATAATATGGCTAAAATACAACAATACATTAAAACAGGCGAAGCCGCGTTTAGGTCGCTAGTGAAATAAAATCAATTGCTCTTATATCTAAAATACAGTTAGATATTAACAGTTTGTTTACAATTAGCGGTCGTAACGGATTCAGGTGGTTTGGAACGTCACAGATTATAAAATGTCGATGCACAGATAATCGAATTACTAAGTAGGGTGTGTAATTGAATTAAACCTTTTTAGTGGTTACAATTCTTTGAATATTTTACGGTCGTTACAAGGCTAGCGGTTTTATAATGCATTTTAAGTTAACATTATAATAATCATCTGAATTTTATGTAAGCTTCCGCGTTTTTAGAGGGCATAGAGCTATGTCTCTCCTTCTCTATGATCTTATTTAAAGACATTATATGTTACGTACTGAAGTCCCATAAAAATATTTTTTTCGATTACCCAAAATTTATGTTTGCCTGGAATAGTATTTGCAGCTTGTCCCTAAAAAAATGCGAGCACAAATATCTACTCGAGGGGAGGTCAGCGATCGCAAAGGAATTACTTGCGAGCGCGATAATCGAGGGTAATATCCTACACTGTGGAACGACATAATTAAAAGCAGCTTCAAACTGTTTTTTACTGAGCAGAGTGGACAAAGTGTCAAGACATTCTGCTAGAATTCGAACATTGTGTGTTGAGTGACGGAACTCAACGCCGTTATTTGTCTTTCCGAAGCGCGCAGACAATGCATTCCCTCTAGTTCTAGTTGTCTACTGGAATCCACACGCGTTTACGATTAGGTGCTTCCCCATTGCCTCACGATGACCCCGGCATAATAAATATTAAATATAATATAATATGCTAATTAAATTATAAACTCGTACATCGTAGGTAGTTAGACTGACAAAGCTGTCAGTTATGTCAGTCGTTTCACCGACATTTATCATTATAATGAGCACAGATATCATAGCATAGAGTCACATAGATACAATTTTCTTGACATTTTCATTTCTTTTATACTTCACATACTTTAAGACAAAAAATATTTTAAATTGCACGACAACGACGTCGTCATGGACTATGCAACTCCTAAATAATTTGATCCAGAAGTTCCTCTTCAGCTCCATAAAACGGGCAAAGACATAAATTAGAATTAAATGTAACAATTTACGATGATAAAAAAACCGTATCTTTAATTACTTAATTATAATTAACATTAAATCACGAATTAAATATCATCATTTCGATATTAACGGCCATATATGTTGAAAATTTACTTAAAATTTAATTTAGAAAAAATCTTTTATGACTAAAAGTAATTAACTATTTGAACATCAAGTTAAAAGGATCTCATTATATATGGAGTAATAAAAAGTTTAATAGTCGCATGATAATTTCTTTTATTATTTAATGTAAAATTAATTATGCCGGAGCTATAGACTGTAAGCGCGAATGTTATGGGTTCGATACCCACACGATACAATAATAATAATTAAATATAGTAATTAACAAAAAAATGGAACTATATTTTTTGTAATTTTTTTACAATTTTTTTATAATAATCTATTACGCTATAGCTCTACCATAGTTACCATAAAGTTGCTGGTATGATTAATCCTGTACAGAATAAAAGAGGTTTTTTTAGCTTTTACCGTATTTCCAATATATAAATGGAATAAGAAAGCACAAAGCAGAGGAAACATAGTGTTAGGGCACTGCTTTCCCTCGAATTATGGAGACGTGATTAAGTGGAAAATTTAGAATAGAGTATGTTAACACTAATTTCAGCCTTTACTGATATAATAAGAAAAAATATTTTTATTTTATTTATACAGTTTAGCCTAACTAAATATTTAAATTTACAACAAAGTAATTAAGGAAACTTTGTAGAATTTTTATCGCTAAGCAAAAGTGGAGCACACTGTGTATGTAGGTATATATAATAATACAAAATACAGGAAAGACACACTGCAAGACTCAAACTGGTCCTTCTTGCTCAAACGTCTATTATACTAACGGTATTATTGATAAATTGATAAATTAAATCTTGTTTTAATTAAACATTATGAAAGTATTTCAAAAATGTAATTTGTCGCATCACTACGCTTGAATTTAATAATTAATGTTTTTGATAACTGTTTAAATTAGAGTTTCGTTTTATTTTTTTATTTGACACTGAGGTCAGTCGTGGCGCAGGGCGCAAGCTTGTTACTCGAAACGAGAAAGGTTGTGGGTTCGATTCTCGCTCAAGGAAATGAAGAAATATATATTTTCATTTCTTCACTGTAGTGTTCACTTCCTTCACCTAAACGCCAAGCTTTGTTTTGTTATCATTGCGAGACTTATACAATTAGGAATTGAGAACTATTATAAATTCTTTTATTTGAAAGATTATATCTTACTTTTTATGTTTTCATTCTTAATTTTCATTTATAAACATTTAATTTTCGCCAATTTATTTCCGCACTGCATCCGATGTCGTACTGCACCGTGATGTGAATCTAAAAAGCTGTTTATTCTATTGTATGTTAATTTGCAAACTGACAACTTCATTATACAGTTATTGGCTTTAAGTTGAAAATGGGTGCTAAAAGTGTATCTTTACTGCACAGACTATAAATATACAAAGTTAATAGCTATATAGAGTATACAGATAATTAAGACTTCAAATAGAATTAAAAAAGAAGCACAGGTATTAAGTATTTTGATCCATTTTAAATGTTATTTACATTTATTGTATATAAGGTTTTTTTCTATAGGATAAGGATCTTATAGAAAAAAAAACAACTAATGGGAAAACTATTCTTCTTCTTAGCATTAATCCCGGCTTTTGCCAGGATCTGCCTTTCTACTCAACGTACTCCACTCCACTTTACACGATCTTTCTCTTCTTTTTGCCCTGTATGCCTCCATCACAGTTCTGAGAGCAAAAATGGCTAAAGGGAAAACTCTCTTGCTCAATAATTCAATTTCACCTATGCACTAATTTACTAATTATTTCACAAGCGAATGCGGGTGGTACTACAGTATTATTTTACATGTTTATCTCCGATAAACCCATCACCTATACTTTCACATATATTTTTTATCATAGTAAATTAATTTTGTTTGAATATTTTTGCTAAAATATTTTTATTAGTTTTTACTTTTTTGTAAGAAAATATAAATATATAGAAAATATATAGTTTCTCAACTTAACAACAAGTTGAAAGAATTTATCACATAACTTAGTCAACTTGAAAACAAAATTTCATTATCAAAACAACGTTAAAATTAAATTACCATAGTACCCGTTTACTATTGACTTCCACCTGCTCTTCCATAAAACTAACGTAAAACCATATTTAATTACGGTAAAACGGGAAAATGCTTTAAAAGCTGGCAATAATTTAAAACGTAACTTAGAACAATGTATCAATTTGTTTTAAGACCAGTTAGTGCCACGAAATGGCATTAGATGCTAAAAATAGCTCTAGACGCTACGTATGCATAATAGTAATGAAGCTTTTAGTCTGAATGTTAACACTAAATTAATGATGATATTACTTTTTTTGTATAAAATTTTACACATTTGATGCAGAGAGTTTTCAAATATAACTTAGTGTGTTATCTATTCGTTTTTAAACGGTTTTTCGAACAAAGACATTGTATGGTACAAAAAGATATTTTTTAAAGCATGAACAGATAACCATTGTGTACAGTTACAATTGTCTTAAATGCCTTATAAGAGTGCCAATATTTATAAAACATGTATTTATACGAAATTTAAATATAATTTATTACTGTTGTCAAATTTGCAGTCGTCTGACCCAGTCTTCGTCTATGTACCTACACATTGTTAAAAAAAATAAGGCTGTCAGTGTCACTGTCATAAAAAAACAAGGACACTATGTCAAAGATATAACGTAGTCATTAAAATGCGATATATAACGGCCAAGATGAACTTTCCGTTTCCGAGCGAGCAAAGGCTCTCCAATGTTAATGACCCCGACGGAACCTGCTTATCTTGCGCTTATCTCAAAAGTAAGTCAATTGAGACATAAATACTGTTGGGAGATTTAAAAAATCTTATCGTTGCAAGGCTGAATAATCTTTAACAATGGCGTAAAAAAGTTTGACGTTTTTATAGCTTTAAAAGAAAAAGGATAAAAAGCTTTGGTACATGTTTTTATTTTGTTGTACAAATTTTTATATATGAGTTTTTAAAATTTTATATTATTAAAAAGCTGAAATTATAAAAAAGCAAAACATATTTTCCAATTTTCACCGCTATTAAAGTCGCTTAAACTTAATTTATTAACACTTTGTCTATAAATTTAATAGCACTTAGTAGTGATATTGCAAAAATAAAATTTAAACAATCTAAAAGAATAATATAAGAATGTCGGTCAGTGTCGGTGACAACAAAATCGGCCGCGGCCGTCCGGGTCGGATTCCATACGGGACCGTGTTTCGATCATTTCACTGACCTACATTCACACAACGGAACAAACTTACGACGTCGTACTTTTTATAACGAACTCTTAGCAAATTCAATTATAAAATGCGGTAGAAAATTGAAATGCCTTTTGAAAAGAAAGTTTTATAAGTGTTTATGGTCACTTCGATGTGTATGTATGTGGGGTTAAAGCTAGGCCTTTCCATATTAAGTTCATTTTATTTCTTTAGTACGGGCTGTAGGAAGAGCAACAACCTATGATTGCAGGGCCGTTATTCCCGATCGTCTCGCCTGAGCACTGATAACTATGAAAAAAGCGTACTCTTTCAACCATTACTTTTAAATTTATAGGGGATTTTAATTAAATGGTCAATTACGTATATTTTTATAGCTTTTTGTATATGACAAGTACTCGTCTAATTTAAAAAGAAATAAAAAATAAAATTCCAAAAATAAAAATAATTAATAATGAAACACAAAATAAATAAATAAAATAAATTATTCACCTGTCGAAAAGATCCAATAATCGCAATCCCTATTATATCCAGCACACTAACAACGAACTTTAGAACAGCAGCCTTTGCTTAGAAAAAAAAAAGTTATATCAAAATTCAATTGTCAAAACGACATTGACAGTTACGCGCGCGTTTTTTCTTATATTATTATATATATTTATATTTTATAAGTAATTCCCTCCGCGAAGCCTTGACCGCTAGGCGACTGCGGTCTCACTGAACGAGGTGGCGTTTCGTCCTCTCAGGTCATGTATACTTTCCAACAGTTACTTTTCGCTTCGCTGCACTGATTACGGTGTATTTTTTCCAAAGCTTGCAGAAAGAATGGCGATAGCTTATCGTATGAAGTTAAAAGCTGTGGAATTAGCTTTTTAATGTTTGAACATAGATTATTTTTTATATTAGCGTTTGAATTCCTTTGTGCTACAGGTAGGGCTTTTTGTGTGTGTGTTTTATACGATTGTATGCTAGTGTAATTATAATAATACGGCTATTATAATGTTTATTAGCTCGAAATAATTATAGATCGAAATGATTATGTTACAGCTTTGTTCTTGTTTTTCTTGGTTATTATTTGATAGTGTAGCTGATAAGAGCTTTAAGCTTTTAGTATTAAAATCAAATAAATCAGCTTCACGCTGTATCCCACAGACAGCAGGAACCTAGTGTTAAGACACTTCGCTCCACACTCTCCACCAAATTCTAGCAGCATTGCGTTTTGAGTGTCGGAACTCAACGCCGACGCTTGCTTCGACACTAGAACAAAGAAATTGAAATATAAATTTAAATAAATATTTCATTTTCTCGACTGGGGATTGAACTCACAACCAATCGGCTTACAGTCACACTTTGCGCGACTGTGCCACGACTGGCTTTTTGACTAAATATACTTATATAAAAAGAAAGAATATACATTTGCAAAAATAAATACATTATAAATCCAATCCGTAGTGTTTTACGATACTAATAAACGAAAACAATGAACTTCTGTCGTTGCTTTGCGGAAATCACTTACGTGTGCAGAGTTAAGTTGATATATAATGTTATAATATTAAGAAACCTTAAAAACTAGGTAACATTTATTATATTAAATAAGTATACTTATTATATGTAAATATTTCTTTTCTTCTCAGCATGCCTAAATTAATGGCATTAATTAGTGTTTGTTACAGAGGGAGCATAATGTTAAAACACTCCGCTCTCCTCCTTCCACCGAATTCTGGAAGCATTGCGTGTTGAGTGGCATAAGACAATGACGTGCTTTGTCTCGACAACAGAGCAAAGAAATGAAAATATTTTATTTTTTCCTCGAGATGGAATCGAACCCACAACCTGTTTGTCTGATTTGTATATACAAATTTCAATAATTTAATATCGGTTAAATAAATTATAAGGAACACATGGTGAAAGGAATGTCCATAAATTAAGTTCTTTGTATGAAAAAAATCCTTTCGAACCAATAGTTTATTTATCACCATTATTTATATTGTAATGTGAACGTAAAATAGGTAATAGAATTACCGTCGTCTTAGAAATGCTGGTAAGGTCAACTAGCTCGAGTTTCTTCTTAAACTAGAATATAAAAGGTTAAAAGGAACTTAATGTCATATGATTTTCATGTCCTATAAAATATTTCTATTAGCTATAATGGTGTCTTTTAAAGGTGTATACAAATAAATAGGTGTTTAAACGTAGGTACGTTTGACAGAATATCTCCATATTTAGAGAGGCGTTTATAAAAAATTTTTATATTTTTACTTTTTTCTAATTTTTTTCTATAATATGCATGGCAAAAGTCAAGAATTTCAGCCTTACATGAAATCTCCTGATTTCATGTTGGAATGCGGAACCTAACACCGCACTTTATCTATTATTGTTATTATCAGAATATACTTTTATTATATTCTCTGCGAGATGTTTTCAAAGATGCAGGTATTATTACAGTTGCTTCCCAATTTCTATACTATAATATTCTCTTTGTCCGACAAAATATACATTGTCATAGAAAAAATAGCGACAGTCATACGATAGAAACGAGAAATAAAGATAAGCTTGTTACACCAAGTTTTCGCCTCCAGAAAGTTAATAAATCCTTTATTGGTCTGAGTATACGTGTATATAATAAAATTCCGCAGTGTATTCTTAATTTGCCACTTCCAAAATTTAAAATATCTGTAAAAAAAATTCTAACAAGTAAAGCTTATTACACTGTTCAAGAATATTTAGAGGATAAGCATGTATGGAATTAATGTCTATTGAATGTCGGGCAGGACAGCTGCCAGCTAATGTAATAGTAAAATATACCATTGACTTTAAAAAGAGCAACTGTTGAGTTTCTTGCCGGCTCTTCTCAGCAGAACTGCCTTCCGAACCGGTGGTAGCTTTTTGTTGACATGTACATTCGACGATTCAAAAGTGCTTATAAAGTTTATTTGAATAAAGAATATTTTGAATTTGAATTTGAATTAAATAAGAGAATAAATTTTACATTTTTAAATATAAATTATTATAAAATTATTATTATTATCTATTTCTCAAATTGATGAAGTTCAACTCGTATATTGATATAAAATAAATGAAGTTCAACTCGTATATTAATCCATACCTATATTATAAATTCGAAAGTAACTCTGTCTGTCTGTCTTTTACGCAATCAGGGCCAAACCGCTAATTTAATTGTGATAAAATACTCATATAGAGATACTTGAAGGTCTTAGGATGAACATAGGATACTTTTATTCTCATATTTGTAATATTTTCGATATATACCAATATATTAAAATATTTATTAATTTGACATACAATTTATTCCGCCATGTTAATAACAACCGTCGCTATGCGGCCGTTGCTAAGCAACGATTTGCAAAATTTGTTGTTAGAAAACGTCATCCAAAATGAGCTTGCTTAACGCATCTCTCTATTGAAAACTGTAAATAATTTCATAAATATATTTAATAAATATTCTTATAGTTCAAGCGGGCGTAGCCGCGTTCGGGTCCACTAGTATATTATATGTGGTTTTCCCACACAACAAGCAATTCTCATTTCACCATTTTCTTGTTTCAACTTAAAGTGAGGAACGTAGAAATCCTAAGGTTCTCTTTGCCTCAGTACGTGTGAACAAAAAGAGCCCTTTCACAACGAGATCAGGTTTTAAGCAGTTATATTTATTAAATATTCTTGGGTTTCAAAGATAGAGCACGATAGCGTCTTACGCCCAATGTTAATAACCAATCCTAGTCCAAAAATTGCTACCATAGATTGAAATAGACAGAGATGGAGGTAGGCATGCAGGTTAGTGATTGGATAGATATGTCGGACAGTACGAGATAGACGTTAACTGGAGATAGGAGATACATTATTAATATTGGGCGTTAGAGGAAAATTATTTATGATAATGGTTAACTATTTAGTATTCATAGGTTTTGTGTATAAATGTGTACGAACAGATTATTATTAAATTTCATCATTCCTTTATCGATAATGGAAATCTGGAATATGAATTCAATGCACTATAATCGAACAATTTGTAAATCATAAAATAAATAATAATAGTTAAAAAAAAGAATCAGTTAAGAAAACATTGAAAGTAGATATTGTTTACGCTTTTTTAATTTAATTATATTTATATGTATAGTAATACTACTAATATTTAAAGAAATATAAATATAATTTGTGAATGTTCTGTAATACTGAGGCTAGCAGAGGTACAAAATGTAATTGTAAACACGACTGGTTGCGGGTTCGATCCCCACAGAGCTATTATACCTATTCTACGTTAGTTTTCACAGGAAGCTCGGGAAAATTATATTTCAGCTTTCGAAATATAATTTTCCCGTGCCCTACTATTTAAATATAGGAAAAATGTAAGTTTAATGTAAAAAAAAGATAAGTTTCTGTACTAAAATTAAATTTGATGCTATAACGGAGAATAGAGAAGAGAAAGTTATCCATGAATTTCACGATAAAAATTTTCTTTCTCTTTTTATAACTTTTTTAAACTTAGACTTTTTTACGTTACGTTTTTGCATTATAGGTATAAAACAAAAAATAATAATGTTTTTTGTTGTTGTGTTTAATTTTTAAAAAATAATATATTTTTTATAACTGGTATATATTTTTACTTGGCAACTTTAACAGTCTGTGAGTCTGCCAAAGGTAAAACAAATACAGAGTTACTAAAGTGAAAATTTAAAGTTAAAAAAATCAACAAACCAAATATGTGAATATTTTTATTTATTAAATATTCTTTCTGTAAACTTATTTATTATTAATTCAATAGCTTCTTATCATTTGTACTTATAAAATATATACCACGTTAAGACCGTCTAAAAAATATACATTTCAACAATGTGCTCTTTTTTTGATCAGAACTTATTTAACTTATTATTTTTCAGTTTTTAGAAACTTTCCAGCAAAAACTTTCAACCATTTTTGAAGCATAAAATTTTTGCGCCGCATGATATAACCTCAAAAATCCTCATGGCGAAGTTACCGTACGTTTCTTTTAAAATTTATTAAAAAGCATTCGCCATATTAGTATAAAAAATATTATTTATTTAACACGCAACACGCAATGCCTCCAGAATTCGGCAGGAACGGAGTGTCTTAACACTAGGTTCCCTCTGCCTACCCTGCTGTGTGCGGGATACAGTTGAAGCAGTGAAGCTGATTTTTTTATTTATTTGTTTAACAATATATTTTTTTAAACAGTGTAGAAGAATCTATCAAGCCTGTTATTACGAAAGCAAAAAACAAGGGGAAAGCAAAAAATAAATTAAATAATGTTAAAGTTGAAGCCATAAAGGCTGCTGTTTTGCCTGAGAAAAATGCAGCTAAAGGAAACAAAACTGCTTCACCAGTTATAAAAGTAGAAGTACAAGATATAAAGATAAAAAAGGAACCGCAATCACCTAAACAGGAATCAAGTGCACCTTCAAAGGTGATTAAGAAAAAAAATAAAAAACCATTCAAAGGTTCAGCAAGTTCAGCAGTCAAGGCAGAAGCAGAAAGTGATAAAATTAAAAATGAAAATTCATCACCAGTGAAAAAAGGAAATAGGGTATTTATAAAACAATGTTATTAAATAAAGAACATATTAAAATTGAGGTAATAGTGGCATAGTGAGACAGCATGTGACTAACTGCTATGGTTGTGTCTAAGAAGTTGATGTTGGGTCCTCTGTGCCAAGCCTGCTATTTGCAGTATATAGCATGAGGTTAATAGAAAAGTATTCTGTGTTTTTTCTATATTGTAATTAGCAAGGGGTAGCTGCATTTATATATTTAGATAGCTTATATTGTTTTAATTAAAACTTTATTAGTTCAATGCCTGTGGACGCTGTGGTACAGCATCTGAAAGTCAAACATTATCACTTGTAAATGCGATTGTCACTCCGAGGAGTGAATTATTTTCATTTCCTTACTCTAATAACAAGACAATGCAGCAGTGCATACTAACTCACAACACTCAACTTCTTGTAATTATGTGGTGCATGGGGAACAGAGGTCTTACAACTAGATTCCGTCTTCCGACAACGCAGAATACAGCCAGAACTAATTCCTTTGTATTTTTTCAGGCACCACCCAATGTGCCGGCAGAATTTGCAGAAAAATATCCAATATTTAAAAATGAAGAGTTTGTCGCGAAATTTCTCAGTGTCTCAATGACAAACAATCAAAAAGGTTAGTAGGAATATTATTTATTTACTTAACAGACATTATTTACACCTGGTGTGGCTTGTGGCATAGTTTGACAGTATCTGACCGTAAATATGTTGGTCTTGGGTTCAATGTAATCACAGAAATTAATTAGTATTTATTATTTTTCTACTCTGATAAGTCAAAGCTTAGCATACTATACTAATTTGTATAGAATGTGAGTAATTGAGAGTCTTGACACTAGATTTCTCTTATCTTGCCTGCCTTCAAATAATTCTGAGCAGTTTTTTATGTTAGACATATGTATATATTATAAACATAAAAAGTTTCTAAAAAATATATTTTTACAATTTTTTTTATTTGTACCCCATATATTGTATAAATTGTGGTGATTATATTTATGTTTTTTTTCTATTAAAATGTTATGACTATATTCATATGAATAACAAAAGACATGCTATGAGTGTATACTTGTATAGGAGTTATGATGTAGTTTGATGAGAATGAACTGTTTAATTGGTGGCGAGAGCTTGGATTGACCAAAAGTGTTTGAGTTGTCTGTTTCATAAAATTTTTCAAATACTTCTAAATATTTCCCTTTCATTTGCAGGTAGGATTCGGCAAACATATAGAGATGGTTTTAAAGGCACATCTGACGACGTTCTACCAGAACTCATTTACAATAAAATAAAATCCCTAACAAATGACAAGGAAAACTTACAAGAGGGCAGTTTGAGAAAAATAAGAATATTATATAACATGTTGAGACTGACAATGGAAAAGGCAACCAATGATTCAACTGAAGTTACAGAGAAAAAAAATAAGAACAAAAAAGCCAAGAATAATCCGCAAAATGGGGATTCAAAAGAAAATGGTGATAGTGTTGAGAAAAAAGAAAGTAAAAAGATACAGATTATTAAAAAAGAAAACAATGAAAATGCCACTAGTGACGTGAAACAAGATGCTAAAAAAACTAAAGGGCCCAAACGATATGTTGTGTTTGTTGGTAACTTGCCACTTGATGTTGATAGAGAAAAGGTTAGTTATGGTTTGTTTTTTTTATAGTTACGTTAATTTCTTAATGGTATTTCAATGATCCTTTTTTTATATGATAGGTTATGGTGTTATGGTAGTTCAATCCTTTTTGAAAAAAAAACCCATAAAAATACTACTGTTCATGCTTAGATATTTTCAGTTAATATTGCTTGTCATTTGTAAGACTGCTTAAAAATATTTAGGGTTTTTACCCTGAATGGTCTACTGCTTATTTACAGCATTTATTTACAATTTTTTTTTAGATAATTAGCTTTCATTCTTTTGGTATTAATAGTTTTGAAATTATTTTTCAATATTATAGATTATGGAACATTTTTCTGAATTAAACGACCATATTGTGGATGTGAGGATACCCAAGGTGACTGAAGAAAAGAAATCTGCTATAGCTTATGTGGAACTGAAAAATGAGCCTAGCTATGAGGTATGGTATATTAAATATTTAGTTTTATCTATGGTTTTCCCTCTGTGGTCAAATGTAAATAACTACTCTACTAGGAACTACTACTAACAACTGTCCTTATTGTGGGATACGTCCAAATGATTTAAGTGATGTAGCTTTATAGTTTTTCTCTATAAATAGACTATACAAAAGAAAAATTTTTTTACATCTCCACATCTTTTCCACGCAAACAAAAATTGTGCGCAATGAGTATTTGTTTAATTTTGTTTTAATTGATTTTATTTTGTATTTTATGTATTTCACTTGTTTACAAAAAAAATATATAAATAACTCTTTAATCCAGTAAATAATAAAGTGTTTTAGACCATATTAAAAGTACAATGTTCATTTTTAAATATATATGGTAAATCTAAATCCAAGTTTTGTTTTAGCTGGCTCTATCGAAGCACCACTCGATGATGGCCAACAAACGCATCAATGTATTGTACTCGGCACAACAGAACACCAAACTTAGCAAAACCGAGGCTAAGGTATAATAATATTCAATTATTTTTAGTTTTTTTATCATATAGCAGTGAATAGAACCCAGGATTCTCTGCCTTACATCCTCGCTTGTATTAGGCATTGTGCATTGAGTGGCGGAACTCAATGCTGGCGTTATCATAATAGTGATAAAAGGATTTAATTTAAAATCATAACGTTAATAACACGAGCGGCGTTTCCGACATTCAACATTGTATAGTAAACACTGGGTTGCCTCTACCTATCCAGCTATATGTGAGATATAACATGAAAAGTTAAAAATTAATTTGAACTTGACTCCCATTTTTATTATTATACTGAATAATAATATTTATAATTGTACAGGGAAAAGCAGCAAAAATGGTGGCTCTACAGAAATCTGGCAAATTAATGGGAAGTGTTCCTTTAAACAAAAAGAGAAGTCAGCGGCGAAGCAAGGCAAAGAAAGCCCAAGCTCAGGCTGATAAAGATTAATTAATTACATATGTATAAGATATATTGTTACTATTGTAAACTATTCTTGTGGAATAAAATGTTTTACTGTATATTTGACGGATCTTTTATTTGTTTTAGTATATGTTCCTGATTTATATGGGCAATTTCTTGCAAAATTATCTCTGTTAAATTAAAAATGGTATCACTTTACAAGTAGAATTTAATTGAAAAATGCACAAAAAATATAATAGCTTTCATTTGAAGTCAACTTAATTATAGAGAGTGAAGAGAAGTGACCCAAAAGATAACATATTTAAAATCACATGTGAATTTAATTGATTTTGCAAGTGAATAAAAATTCTTACTAAACAAAAATATGATGTTATATATTTTTTATAGTGAATACTTGAATTTACACATTCCCACGAATCTGTAAGTGTCACATAAATTATAAAGTAATTTCTTAAGCCACTGAACTGATGAAATAAGCTATAATAAATAATTCAAATCTAGATATGTGAAGGATCATATGTACTCCCTGATGTATTTTTTTTAAATCAGATTAAATGATTTAGTATTAATATAAATAAGATTTAATAATGATTGGAAATAGGGTTTTGTATAAATGGAAATTTCCTAATCATAATATTAAAAATCGAGCTTCAAAAGTGCTTAATAAATGTTATTAATGCACAGAAACGAGGGCAAAAATAAAAACATAAGGCAAAGATGCTTCAAAAAATTAATCATTTATTCGTATATATAATTTATATATCCATTTTATAGTTAAAATCAATCATTTCACACAACATAAAACTATAATATTTCATACACGGCCGACTTCCGAGACGTTGACCGGCTTACATCTATATATAATAATTTAAGTCCGTCAATCTGTTCAGTTAACAAAAAACGCTAATTAATACTAGCAAATACTCGAGTAAAGTAATAATAATAATTATAAGTTTGTGCAGGAATGGCGTAAACTAAAGCAAATGCGATGTACACAGGTTGTGAACATTTTTTATAAAAAAAATCTTAAATAAAAACAAAAATCGTCCAAATAATGCCCGAATTGAGTGAACAATATAAAATTAAGTACTACAATTTGGAATTCACATAAATAAATATTAATTATTAATAGTTATCATTAAAAAAATCGACACATTCATTATTACTTACAGTACGTCAAAAACGTACGTTACACAAATTTCAATTAAAAATCAGATTAAAAAGCGTATTATTACATAGAATTAAGAAAAAAAATGACGAAATAATAATGATAAATCCTCGTCATTTAAGTTATACTCAATCATTTAGGCCTACACTACACTCTAAAGTCCTTAAGATCGGGGAATCAAACCCGTGAACCACGGACGTTAGACCTACACATTTACAGTCAAACTTACGCAGAGAATACTGTTTCGTTGCTACGCAAATCATTTATATATATATAATAATAATAATAAAATAATAAAAAAATTACAACATCGACTAATTACCTCTATACTTAGCTTACTCTGTACATAACGCGTGTGCGTATATTATTTTTTTCTTTATAATATAATCACATTTTTACATGAGATTCATAATATACATGTCTAATCCGATGACTTTCTCTGTCAAAATTCAATTTAGGAATGTTCATACATTTATTTATAATAGTATACAAAAAACACATTACCCTTTTGCATACAGTCGTATAAAAAAGGTCTATAAATATTTTTTTATAATCTGTGCACGATAGAAAAAAAAACCAGTTATATTTTTTTATGTAGTGGTTTACAGCTAAATTATTAAATAATTATATAATTAATATTATATTTTGTCATGTTCGTGTTTTATTGTCATTCTCAGTATTGACGTCATATCCGTACACGTTTACTCATTCACGTCACGTCATTATATATAATATAAATGCCACACAAAAATGTGTATTAAAAAGCCCAGCTTTTACTTTTCTTTTTAAATAAGAACATGATTTGACATGATAATTCCGTAAAAGTCCAAGCATTTTTTTCTAGCCCACATGGGCTAAAATTGTTTAGTCATACAAAATCAACCATAATTTTTTTAATACATTCATTCCAAAACTCTACACTATTTGGCAACATTAATGGACCACAGAGCTTCAGAATACAATTTGTAAAAGAAAAAAAAAATTGTTTTTTTTTATATTATTAAAATAGACTAATTTAACCAATCAGTGTTTTCATTATCTTAAATATGAAAAATATGAACAAAACCCTCGATACAAAAATGAAGAAAAAAATATGAGTAGTGACGTCACTATTTACTATAAGAGAGATATCGCTACTTATCTTAATTCACATTCGAGGGTAGAATACTGGAAAAAAATGTGTAAGCATTATGAAAATCATTAGACATTATTATTTTTTGGGGCATAGAGTGTTAAGACACTGAGAATGTTTTAACACTCCATTCTCAATGTCTTAACACTCCACTGCACAACAAACAACAATTTTTTTTCTACATGCACTGCCTAACAAATTTTTTTAGCTATTAATGTTTGTAAGAAAGTTCTACATTTTAATAGTATGTAATTTTTAAGTATATAAGGTTATTTCAGTTATTGAATTTACAAAAATAAATAGGCTCCTCGGCCTGGAGTAAGGAAGTTCTCTTTCTGAACTATATAAATTAAAATAGGAGATGTATGAAAGAAAGTAATAGTGGGATTATAAAACTATAGAAACAATAGTTGATACAAAAATAAATTTGTGAGTGGAAATATTCATTACATACAAGTGAATATAAGTACTGCACTAGTGACGCCACTACTTTTCAAATCTTTCACGCCGTATGGAGGACACTGGGGTAAATGGTACAATACTTCCCCCTTCCCTTTCCTCCCCTGTCAACGGACATAACCAAATACTGGGCAGTGGTCGTGCTAAATATCCCCCTCCCCCTTCTTCCTCTGTCAACGGACATGACAAAGTACTAGGCAGTTGTCGCGGGCCTGGGCGTGAGTGTGTGCGTGGTCAAACATTAGCCCAGCGCTGATCAAAGAACTGTCTCATGTAGTGTCCGGCTCTGCCGACTGGACTGTCGTCTTCGTTGAATACCTCACAGTTGCTGAATATCAGGCGGACGTCAGATGCGAATTCTTCTTTGCATTTGTAGCTGGAAGAATTGTGTTAAATTATTAGAACAAAGTGTTTCTTATTTATTTCTATTAGTGTTACGGGATTTTATCTCATGGTAAAGAAGGATTACATGAACATTTTAAGTAAACAATCTGGACTTTCGCCAAAAACGGGACATAGAAGCAAAATATAATCAATAGTTTTTATTATTGTTTTATATTATCACTTATCTATTTATTTCAGTTTTAAACAAAGTTTATAAGGGTAATAGATAGCAAAGTAAAACATTTTTAAAGGGGAAAACTAGTTTAAAAGAAATAAAATAAATGCATGCATGCAAAACTATGCATTTTTGAGACATTTAATTTTGGGCTATAAATCAGGACATCTACCGGCTTATCTGACCAACACACACAAACATACAACTTTCACATAAAACTTACAGCTAACTGACAAAACTTACAATACTTACATAGAATCATGTAACTTCCTCTTGATAGTGGACAGATCCATGGGGCATTTTATAACTTTCTTGTACTGCGGGAACTGCTTGGTGTTGACCGGCACGAGGAACGGCCACGCGTGCTCGTGACATTCCATTTCAAAGAGGAGGTTCCTGGTTTGAATTTTAGTTGTTATTATTATGTTTTTTTTTAATTTACATAAAACACAGCTCCATGCTTATTTCCTCATAGGGACAAAAGAGACCCTAGAGTTAAAGGTACTGTATTCTCCACGGTACGGTCGTCCTGAAGCTGCAGATAGCAGCAAAGATAAGATTTGAAGACTTTTTCTATTTTAATTATTTTCTCACTAAGTGAAACATGCGCGAAATTTTAAAAAGCCAGTTGTAACTTCAGGGTGGCCAGGGTGTTCTTGCAAAATGAGGAAATGAAAACCATCGTAGGAATCGAACCCAAGACCCTCGCGTCTACAGTCAGACACAGTCCTGCTGTGTTTAAAGCTATGTAAAATGTTACTTACTTGCAAAACTGTAATTCCTTAATAAGTTTCTTGGCAGAGCTCTTATCCTTCTTGGCTCTAGATAAAAGCGGCAAGTTTTCCGATTCATGTTCATCTGCTGTAATATATAAAAAAAAAAACAATTTAAGAATAAAAAAAATAAAATAATGTCAAAAACTTGTATATATTATTAATGAATTATTTTTCTCTTTTCATATTAAGGCATTGACTCCAAAATAAATAT
Source organism: Heliconius melpomene melpomene (assembly GCA_000313835.2). Taxonomy (NCBI): domain Eukaryota; kingdom Metazoa; phylum Arthropoda; class Insecta; order Lepidoptera; family Nymphalidae; genus Heliconius; species Heliconius melpomene. The sequence goes on along the minus strand of HE671164.1, from coordinate 1,017,079 downwards.
ACACAAGATGACTTTGGATTCAATTACCATTTTCGTATTTCCGATATACTTAATATTATTAATCTTGCACTACTTTTTTTTCAACAAAAAACTATCTAATACTATTTTCGCTCTGGTAATAAGGCAAAGCGCGGAGAGTCCAACACTAGGTTCCCAGATTCCTTTTAGCCTGCCTGCTAAATGCGGAATACAACATAAAGACAAAAAAAAAGTTTATTTTTTTATATTTTTTAAAATATTTTATTATATGTGTAGCAATGTATGTTTTGAGCAATAATCTATATTTTGTTTCGTGGGCTGAACAGTTGTCAATATATTCTTTGTATTTATGATACTTCGAACTTTGATTTTTTTTTAAATTTCTTAATTAAATTGCATTTAAACGACAAATTAACCTATTCTCTGAAGCTATTAAGAAATCCTATATTTCCCCCAAATGGTATGTGATCCCACGACCTACCGTGTCCGTCTACCGCATCGCTGGCATCGTGTAGGGCGCCGTTGCTCGGGAACTGTAACGCTCGTCGCTTTTCCGGTGGAGGTCCGTCTTCTTGTATCTCTGGTACTATTGAGTAGAATAGTTAAACTTAATGTAATACAATTTATTTAATTGTTTGTGTAAAATGTTTTTTTTATCATAAAAAAAATATATATTCATAAGATGTGTTTTTTTTATTAAATAATTACATTTATATATACAAGAAAATAGTAATTGATTGATAAGATAGATATATGAGAAAATTAACGATTGAGGACATCAACAGCCCAGCGTCTGACTGTAAACGCGACGGTTGTGCATTCGATTCCCACTCGTGAGAATATATTATTATTTTCATTTCTGCGTTTTAGTACTCGACTCGGCTTTATTGCTGTTGACCTGGACTGGTCTTGAGAGCGTCATCGGGCGGGCAAGCTAGGCGGCAAATTAGAAATATATATTTAAGAAAAACAGTGACGTCACAAACCTGTATGATGATTCAATCCGTTCTCAGAGTCACCACTTAACCCACTATTACTTAATTGACTATTCACAGACATATTCATAGAAACGGGAGTTGCAATGGGTGTGGGATTGGGCGTGAGCGTGGGCGTGGGAGTCTCTATTAGTGACTCATCCAACTTTTCTGTAGTGTCTGTTTGCGTAGTGATCGGGCACTCTTCCGCTGTTGTTGATGTTGAGGCATGGGAGGCAGGACTGGGGACAAACAAAATGTTATACTTTAAATTATGTTATATTTGTGGTCATAGTAATATATGTAAAATAAACATCTATATATAAAGTTTTCCGTTTTTATTATTATTTTAATAGTTGCTAATAAATTAGTATGCAAAAACAGTTTCATCTTTTTATATTATACGAACTCAAATATTGTATTGACGACTTAGTGTCAAAACGATTTACTATATAGCTAAAATATATGTAAATAAAAAAAAACAAGAGCGGCGTCGAATTCCACTACTCAATACACAATGTCTCTAAAATCCGACGTTGCGTGGGGAACGGAGTATTTTAACACTAGAATCCGTCCGCCTATCTTGTTAAAAAAATAATTTCGAACTTACCTGGGCACCATACTGGAGTCCAAGTCGGTGTTACTATTGTCCTTGTCCTTTTCCTTGTGTTTTGTGTCGCGTTTCGTTTTCCTCGGCTTCTTGGGCGGTGCGCGCGATATGCATTGCGAACAGTACCATTTGCCTCGTGGCATCTGGAAAACATTTTTTTTAATAATTATTTTGAAGATTTTTAGTGTGTTGTGATAGTTTTTGTGTTTATAAAATAAGGTGTCCCTTGTGTTTTGTTTATTATGTGTGCTGAGTACATACTTTTGTTTTATGATAGAATCTATTACTCATAGTTATAAATTCGTAAAAGTTGTATATATTAGTATTTATAACCAATTAGTATATGTGACTGGAATCACTTTATTACTTTTTACATTATTAACGGATAATGACAACTAGCGAGTATACACTTTACTTATTAATTTGTCAGTTCTGGTAACAAGATAAAGTGAGGACTTACCTTGAGCAGCGGCGGGTAGTGGCAGTCGAGGTGGAAGGCGCGCACACACAGCGCGCAGGGCAGCGCGCGCCCGCGCGCCGCCCCTCCGCACACGATGCACACGCGCTCGCGCCCGCCGCCGCGCGCCTTGTTCACGCACTCCCAGCAGTACCTGCACACACACTCCCGTCATTAAATTATAGCCAAATTGTAGCCTATTTGCTATCCCGATATATAAGCTATGTTATAGTAAACTTTTAACTAATCCGTTAACTATTCAACACAATTCTTTTCTCAATTAAAAATATTTTTATGTATCAGAAATAAAAAAAAAGAGAAAGAAAACGAACAAAAGCCAAAAATTTTATAATTCTTACCAATCTCCTTCCGGAATTTTTTCCATTCTCGGTTTGAAACAGTAAGTGTGATAGCCCTTATCGCATCCGTCACACAGCAACAGCTGATCTTCGTTATCACCACACAAACAGAACTGACAATTCTGTAAGAAGGAAAAAATAAGAGTCCTTACACAATGAAATCTTATAAATTTACTATTATACAAAGATATTAATAGTCGACGTTGAGTTCCACCATTCAACACGGAATGCCATGATAATTGAGCGAATGTTGCAAAATGAGGTGTCTTAGGTCCATCATAGAAACTTTTGTAGGTGACTGTGAACAATGGCGCGGCATTTTAGGAAGTTACAATTACAGAGTTAAATGGTTAGGTTAGCTTAGAAATTTGTATTCATTTGGATATACAAGTATGTGTATATGGCCGTGGTGCCGTGATGACACCGTATCTGACTGTAATTACGATGGCTGTGGGTTCGATCACCACTTGGGAATTTTATAATATATTTTTTTCCTCCATTCAGTTAAGACATTGACTAAAGGCTTAAGTTAATGTCAACGTCTTAAAATTCGGATGAAAAATAGAAATATGTTTATACATATTTCAGTAAAAATATTATGAAATTAAATATATTTTTTTAAATATAAAAATATTTTTTCAATTTGAACCAACGTTTCTGAGATTAGAGCGTGCAATCAAACAAACTATTCAGTCTTATAATACTTATTATAGGTACCTGTATATTCGTATGTGCAATACATACCGCCTTCATGATACTCTTGTCCCACGCAACAGCGTGTTCGAGCGCGCGCAGTAACATGGCTAGCTGTGCCGATGTGTTGCACCGTGCTACCGCCTCCCGCCATTGAGATAACCCACGAGCCACACCCGAACCTATATTATAAAGAAAAATTATAAAATTTTGATACAATACGAGTATAATCACTTGGGGTGTAAAAAGGTGACCGTTCGTCGTGGCGTAAGGGCACAAGGGTGGTTGTAAATTATTACTTCTTTGTTCGAGTATTTTCATTTCTCCGCTCTGGCACTAAGGCAAAAGCTGGGCGTTGTGTTCTGCCACACACAACACGGAAAGCCTCGAAAAATTCGACGGGGAACAGTGTCTTAACACACACAGGTTCCATCTGCCTACCCTGTTGTGTGCGGGATACAGCGTGAAGCTGATTTTAGAAGATTCATAATGAAATTGAATTTATTTCATTTGTATACTACTTTTAATATTTTCTTTTCTATAAATGTTCCTATAATATTAAAACTTTTATCCAATTATAGTAATATAATTAATATGATTTTATTTTAAAGTTTCAAATAAGTTACATAGTTCCAAATAATTTCCTAAAAACAAAGATGGTGGATTTAAATTCCCTTAAGTCGTAAAAGTAAGTAAGTAAGAGTCTTTATATTAATAAGCAAGGCTTTGTTCAAGTTCAATTTAATAACAAAGTTTTCAGTTTAATCAATTGTAAACAGTATGTCTTCAAAATTAAACCAATATCTCATAATCAAATATATTAAACTTAATTCCCTCTTACCTTTTCCTACAAAACGCCCCAAAGAAATATATTAAAGAATAACTTACTCTTAGTTTCAGTGGTCTGATCGTTAGGCGAAGCGGATGTTCCGTGTTCCGCTTGCAGGACGGCGCCCAGCGTCGCCTCGGTCGTGCTGCAAGATGGCCTTCGTTAGGTATACATTAGTGTTCTTTTGTAGTTATGTTGTTATGTTACAATTTATGTAGTATATATTGCATTCACAAAATAATAGTAAATATCTGAATCAAAATATTGTAAAATGTAAGCTTTGTATAATTTAAATAACACCGTATAAAAATAGGCCTTTCATTTCTCTGACTTATATTTTATTTCTTATCAAGCAGCAATTACGAAGGTAAAAAGATTAATGTTATAGTAAAAATAAAAAAGAGAGTAGTAAAACTCTAGGTAAAAAGTAGTAGTAGATGTTTAAAGTAAACTAACCAGATTCATAGAAAACATATATACTGTAGAAACTTAAAAATAATATAATAAATCTATAATAAGTCTTAGTAACGATTTAATTTATCTGTACGTATACGCGCATGCGCGCACACTCACCTGTGCACGAGCGGCGGTTTGAGGTAGCGTCGCTCGATGTGCGCCTCGAGCGAGGCGAGCTTGTGGCGCGCGCGCGCCACTATCTCGGCGCCCGTGGCGGCGGCGGGGAGCGCCAGGCGCGCCGCGCGCCATCCCTTCACCTGCATGGAGGCGACTGCCACGCGCTCCTCCAATGCTTCCACCTGGTCAAATTATATTAGGAATGTAAAATATAGTAGCCACAATATAATTTGGGATTAAAACTATTTGGTAAAAATTTAAAATGAGACAATTACTTTGATTGGAAAACACTACTAGACAAGATACAACTAACAATGAATCATGAATGGTGATTACATGAATTTTTGTAAAGAGACATTCTGAACGTATACGCTAGTACAGACGCGTCCTTTAGTACTCCGAGTACGTATGCATTAGTACTGGTGTGTTTTTGAGTACTTTCGAATGCTTATGCATTAATCCTGGTGCGTCCTGGAGTATCACGAATCAAAAGTAGTCCAGATGCATCCTTAAACTCTTAATGTGCAATATACTATATTTTTTTTATGGCTTTATAGGCCATAAAAAAGTCTACAACGAAACCTTAACAATTGTAAAATAAAACAAACCATTTACAACTCACCATAGATAATAAATGCATGTCCACACGTCGCGCGGTGATCGCGCAGAACGTGTTGGGGTCGTCGGGCGGAGGCGGGCTGGCGGGCGGGGGCGACGTCACGTCCAGGTGGCTGCTCGTGTCGCCCTTGTCGATGTATAGCTGGGGGTGGAGAACGATATAAAATGTAATTATTGTTGTACTCTTTGTAATTCCTTTTCATTTTTGGATGTCAAATTATTTAGGTTTTTTTATTGGATTTAATATGTTGCTGTTTATACATATGTATGTTTCCTTAATCTATACATTCTGTATCTTAAATGCTAGTGCATAAAATTTGGCCCTATATAACACTATTATCAGTAAAACTTATTTTTATTTATTCAATAAATTAATAGAGACAGAACACTTAACAACGAACTATCTAATGTTTGTACAAACCTTATTATTCAAGGTGGGCATGTGTTGCGTGAAGGCGGCGTGCAGTTCCCGCTCGCGCACGCCGCGCGAATGCAGCGCATCCAGCAGCGCCTTTAGCTGCTCCGCGTCCGTTATACGCCACCACCCGTGTCTGGGAGGAAAAACATATATTGTTACATTTAATATAATAGACTTAAAATAATAGAGCTGGTTTCAGTCTCGTTACGGTCAAATTTTTATACCCTTCCTTAGTGTGAACTACTGATTACTTATTTTAAGCTTAATACATGTAGTAGAACCAAATCAAAATTCACAAGTGTAAAGCAATTGCTTAATGACTCAGAGTAGAGTACTTATGTATTGCTACTATTTCATGTGTATGTCTGTGTCTGTAACATGCACTATGTATATGTCTGTAACATGCACTATAAATAGTGTCATAACACCAACGCCTTTACCTGTTGTCACGTTCCACATATTTCCCCTCCACCCTCTTGGGCAGACCCTGGACCTTCACCACCTCCAGCTGCTGCATCTCCTCCACAGACATGTGTATGGGCGGGGGACTGTCGCACGTCACGTATGTAGAGAGCGCGTTAAAGTTCAGCACACCGAGGCTGGAAAGACCTGTTGCTTTCGCTTTGTTCGTTTGCTCCTTGAGGGTGTCCGCTTGAAGCTCTTTTTCTAGGTCGTTTTCCTGTTTAGATTAAATATTGTTATTAGGAAAAATAAGATACGATTGTAGAATCGATTCTATATTCGATAGATTCGATTCTGATAGATTCAATTATTTCAATTATTTTTATACTCTGGTAGACAAAACGGAAACTTAAATTTCGACAATATACATTAGGGATGAGTTCGATATATCAAAACGTAACTTAAAACCGATATGTTAAGGAAAACAAATCGTATCGTTATATGTTTTTAGAAAACCGTTTTTACAGAAACTTAAAACTCAACATAGCTGTGATTAAACAAAAACGTAATAACGCAAAACTTCTGAAACGTCAAACGATCGTCGTTTTATATCGAAACTAACTTCCTCTCTTTCTAAGTAATGTATTCCGAGCGGGCGTAAATGAGATAAGGCGAATATCTAATAAACTGATATTCGTTACCTCTCTTTCTACCGGTATATTCTTCACGGGTGTAAAAGAAATGAAGCGAATATCCGATAGCTAACTAACTAGCAGATTCATGTTTTGGCGGTTTTCTTAGTTAGTTACTATTTCTTCGTTATGAAATCGAACTTCTAAATAAATGAATAAGGTAGAAATTTAGATTTAAAATATGATTTTGTATTTAAACATTATTTCAATTTAATTACTAAATATAGTTTTTTTAACTTATGTTTATAGTTTATAAAGCATTTTTATGTAATACTAATTAAATATATTTATTATCTATATATATAAAAGGACTTGTCCTCACTGACTGAGGTAAGACGCACGCACAGCCGTAACCGCTGTGCGTAGAAACGTTAAATTTGGACAAAAGTTTGCTTTCATAATCTGGACATCCACTAAGAAGGGATTTTGTAAAATTTTAACCTTAAAGGGGTGAAATAGGGGTTCAAAATTTGTATGGAAAAAAATTTAAATCGGCACCGACTTTTATAACATTTGAAGTTTAGATTTTTAAAAGTATTTAATTGAACACGTGTTTCATCGTTTTCTAGAATTCTCTCTCTAAGGGTGCAAATAAGGGGTTGAAAGTTTGTATGGGAAAATTCTTATATCGCCACCGATTTTCATAAAATTTGATATTTAGACTCTTAAAAATATTTAATTGAACATATGTTTCATGGTTTTCTAGAATTCACCCCCTAAGGGTGCAAATAAGGGGTTGAAAGTTTGTATGGAAAAATCTTTAAATCGCCATCGATTTTTATAAAATTTGAAATTTAGACTCCTAAAAATATTTCATTGAACATATGTTTCATGGGTTATTAGAATTTACCCTTAGATACGCAAGCGAAGCTGCGCGCGTCCGCTAGTTATATTATAATTTTATACTTATGATTGCGCACAAGTCGAAAAAAAAAACGATATCTGAAAACCGTTTTTGATATCGATACGAAAACCATATATCGGTTTCATAACCGTTAGCAGAAAAAAACGATAACACCCATCTCTAATCTACATGCACATGTTTCGAAAATTGGACAAAAAATAAATGGTGGCGTTCCTAACGAAATGTCTACCTGCACAACATGGAAAAGCATAATGTTATTATTTATACTTAAAGGCCTTTTTATTTAGATATTAATCTAAAAAGAAAAGATCATAATTTTCACATTAAGAACCAATATAAATTACCACAAAAATTCAAACTTTATAATAAATAAAATAATTATTTAAAAAAAAAAACAACTCACCGGCTCCTTACTCTCCTCGACTTCCGCTTCACGGGCGCCATCTCTGTTCATACTCGCATCCATCATATCCTGGTCTAAGCCGGACATAGTCAAGCTCGAGTCCGTATACACATTATACGACGGCACCTGAACACTTGTCACCATCGAATTTAAAGTGAATAAACTAGGATCATTCAATAAATGCAAATTATTAGACACATCCCATTTATGCCCTTGACAGTTGACTACTTCACTACAGGTGTGTTCGTTGTCACAAAACGGCGGCACGTCGTTGGTTTTATCGTCATTTATACTAGTTAAGAATGAATTCTCGTGTCTCAATATTGAAAACCATTTGCCTTCCATCATTTTAGTATAAAGAAGCGCGTGAGCGGTGTCCGCTTCTACCACTTCTGTTTTCACTTCCGGTTCTATTTTTGCTTCCTTTTCCGCCTTTTCCGTTTCTGCTTTTTTAGCGGCATCGAGCTGTGAGGAAACAGCTTCTGCCATTTTGCGTAATTCTTCTAAATTGTTCACTAAGTTATCTTTATTTTCTTCTGGTTCTTCCTCTTTAGCGACATTTTCAACTTTGACTATTTCTTGAGGTTTGTCCATTGGTTCAGCTTGGGTGGCGTATAGAGGTTTGTGCGTTGGTTTTTGAACTAAAAACGCAGTAGGAATGGAGTCTTCGATATCCAGCATATCTTCCTCTTCATTACTTTTCTGTTGGATATATTTCTCTTCCATTTTTATTGAACCTAGTGGCAAAAAACAAATTTACAATTAAAAATCTTTTAACACTAGTGACATATTTAACAAAAAAATCAGGCAATTCAATGTCTAATAGATAATATGTAAAAATAATAATAATATATTTAAATCCAACTTGTGTATATATTGATACAGCCTAGTTTTTCTCTATTGACATAAACCATGACCTTATATTTCACTATTAAAAAGAAAATTTTGAAAAAGTGAGTACAAAAACTATTAACTTTTTTTTATAAAAATGATAATAAAAACAATAGATGGAAAATCAAAACTTTAAAACAACACATTGTTTTCAAAGTTACCTTCAACTTTACAAGCTCCATGCGTAACATTGGGCTCGTATTTTATAATTTGAGTTCTATCACTTAAGTTGAGTTCACTTTTAATACTTTTCAGTTCTAATGCTTCAGCCTCCTCATCTATTTGAAGTTGTGGTTCGTCATCATCGAATAGTTTAGGTTCGATTTTTTCTTTTACTGGAAAAAATAAATAAACAAAATATACTTTGGATTCAAACTGTATGCAGTGAATGTAAGCTCAATTCATATAAAATCTGCTTCACGTTTTCCATTCTCTATTTCTCATACAATTTTCGAGATATTGCGAGCTGTGTGGTGGATCTAGGCGCCGCGCTTTGTCTATGAGAGTGAACATGAAAGTTACACAAATTTGATACAATGTTGTCAAATTCAAAAGGTTAAGGCAATATCTAATCTTATAAAATGTGTACTTAGTATATAAACAAACAAAACAAAACAAAAGTAGTAAAGTATATATTTAATATTTAAATAAAATTAACAATATACATCCAATTATATTTTGAGGATAGTCGTGGCGCAGGGGCACAAAGTATGAATGTAAACGCGACTTGTTGTGGATTCCATCCCCACTAGAAGAAATTAAATATTTATTTAAATTTATATTTCCATTTTCGTCGTTCTGGTGTCGAGGAAAAGAATGGCGTAAAAAACTAACCTTTCTTAACTTTAGGCGGCGGATCAACAGCATCCTGTTCTAATTTGGCATGATATTGTAATATTTCTGGCTGAGCTGACTCCATTGATTCTACGTATACACCTCCCGCTTTGCCGAGCGACCAGTAGCGACGCCAGTATCTGAAATATTGTTAATATTAATATATCGAGTTATTGAGGCCAGTCGTGGCGCAGGGTTGCCCCTGCGCTACATGCGACGTACGACTGTAAACGCGACAGGTTGTAGGTTCGATTACCACTCGAGGAAATAAAATACTTATTATTTTCATTTCTTTGTTGATAATGAGACAAAGCGCGGCGTTGAGTGCCTCCTCAAATCCTCGAGAACTGAACCGGAAAAGTGGGGAACGGAATTGTGTTAATGGGAACGGAGTGTCTGAACAATAGGTTCCATACTGGTTCCCTAGTCTATCATGTATAAGCGTGAAGTTAAAGAAAACAATACAAACCTATCCTGTCCATAGCAAGTGGCTCTCAATGCGTGTGAACCGGCGGCTAGAGCTATCAACTGTTGTTCCGATTGACGGATAAGCTTCTCTAGTTTACGGGATAACTCTTCTGATGTTAGGTTTTTATCTTCATCCTGGGTGGTGGGATATAAGAGATATTAGGAAATATTTTATGTGATTAAATTAATAAATAATTGTTATTGTATATCATAATATATCAATCGAATCTTCTTTGATTATTTATAACTTTATATATTTTTGGTGCAATAATATACTCCTTCCCACTTCCTCTCATAAGATAAAACTTTTAGCAGCAATAATAAGTTTGTTACGTATTTAAAAATACAAACAATTTAAATATAAATATGGGGTGTCGTCCCATAGCGATTGACTATAAACTCTATGGTTGTATGTTCAAAAACTAATAGATGATTTATTTTATATTTTCCTTCTAGTAACAAGACAAAGCACGGCAGCGCAGCGCGAGAAAGGGAGTGTCTTAACACTAGGTTCCCTCTGCATACCATGTTATGCATGGAGTTCACTTAAAAAAATTACCAATACCTTGCTACACGTGAGTGTACTCAGCGTGGATCTAAAATACAAAAAAACAATAATAAAAAAAATCACCTCCTCAGGCTGTGTGCCCTCACTCTCCAGATCACTCATGCCCTCATCCCCCATAACGCTGTCTTTATCTATCTTCACATCGGGGGTTTCTTCTTTATTATTATTTAATATTTCTTTTTTCACATTGGATAAATCTTTTAGAGGGGATAGTTCTTTATCACTCTCTTCTGGCGTGTCTTTGAACGGAGATGGCGTTTGAGGTTTCTCTGGTGACAGTTCTTTCTCTTGCTTTTTCGGTGTTTCCGATTTTTCTGAGGTGTCTTTAAAAAATCAATGAAATGGTGTTATAATTATGATGAAAATGAAATTAATATTTTAATAGATTATAATAGCACATAAATTTACACAGTCGGTGTTTCGGTGGCGTACCTCAACGCTGCAAATACACGGTGTTTATAAAAAAAATCATACCAGTATCATAAGTAGGTATATCCACCAATCGCTGCATCCGTTCCAACGCGAGCGCCTGTTGTCGTTCCGTTGCTTCGGCACGAGCTTTCCGTTGTTGTAGCGCACGGACTCTGTTGATATGGAAATACATATTTAGTTTTTTTTCTGTTACTTTGCGTGGATGGTGCGGAGGATTATATAAGATTCACGCTGTATCCCGCACACAGCATGGTAGACATAGGGGAACCAAGTGTTAAGATACTCCGTTCCCCTTTTTCCGCCGAATAACTTAATAAGTAATAATATTTAAAAAAATTGTAACCCTGCAAATATAAGTTTTAATTAAATCGCTAACAGCGCAATTGTGCAACCATTTTCAATTGTTGTTTGGTATATGTAAATGCTAAATGTAATATACAGTTAAGAGTTGAAAATTAATCATTATACTAATAATTAATGTTATTTTCTATTTCTTGTTGTCATATAGTTGTTTGTTAGATGTGGCAATTTCTTATTATGTTTACAAATAAAATTTGAACGTAGCGAGATTTACTCTCGCGCTTTTTGTAAACTTTCACTACTAAGCCATACGTTTTCATTACGTTACGAAATTTTACGCTTATACAACTCATTATGTGTTAGCATTTTTTACTCAGCCAAAATTACTTTTTTTATCTCTTTATTCCTTCGAATTATCATATGGGGTGCATCTAAAAACAAAATCCAATCAGAACTCCATCCTCACTTCCTTATCCTGGCATCCAGCAGGTACCGGTCGCGCCGCAGTTGCGCCAGGTGGTCGAGGGACGCGTCCAGCTGTCGCAGCACGGCGCGGCTCTGCAGCAGCTCGTCGCATATGCGCGCCAGCATGCGCGCCTTGCTGCTGGGCGCTAGCGCCGCGAACGGCTTGTCGCGGAGCAGCTCTGGGAAATAATTTTATTTTATTTATTGTCTTTCTTTATTTGCACACCACTTAAATAAAAATATACAAATTATGTTATGTAAATATATTATTATGATCATTTCTAATTTGCCGGTTATATATAACTAGCGGACCCGGACGCGGCTACGCCTGCTTGAAATATAAGAATATAATTTCTATAGAAATATAATTTCAATCTAGATAAAATGCTAAAAGTGACTATTATATTTATTTTCATAAGGATGAATATCAAAATGACGCGGTAACGAACGCGGTCGTGTAGCGACGACGGTTGTTATTAACATGGCAGAATAAATTGCATGTCAAATAAAAAAGTATTTTAATTTATTAGTATATATGTGTAATGTAATGTAATGTTATATAGCCTATAGCACTTCTGAAGAATGCAGCTTTCATACAAAACAAAAACAAAGTAAATCGATCCATTAGATCCAGAGATCTTAGCGTTCAAACAAACAAACAAACAAACTCTTCCGCTTTATTATATTAGTATAGATAACCGGTAACTTAAATGTGACATCGCCAGCTTATTTAGTTTCATCTAAATCTGTTTAGTAGTTTTTTCATAAAGTTCATCTAATGAAACCATCATTCTCACAAACTTTCACACTCACTTTTACAGGTCACTACTTTATAATATTAGTCGACTTAAGAAAATAAAATCAAAACTAACCAGACAACTTGTATGTAGCATTCGAATGCAAATGTTCATAGTAGAGAAGGTTCTTAGTGCTTGCGCACGTCTGTTGCATCTCTGCGTCGCTCTGGTGGTGGTCGGCGACGCGCCTGTCTCTTTCTCTCTCCACTGTAAGACCTATAAATAGCGTAGGTTAGAGAGAAATTATGAAATTTTTTACATTATTAAAGCGTAATTCCACACTTTTTAAAGCAAAATATTTTTTTTATTAAAATATGCGTGATTTGAACCCGCGCCTCTTGGAAACCGCCTAAGTGCTGTTATCACTAAGTCATATTACTTAAATGACTTAACGTCATTAAAATATTTATTTTTAAATTATCCAAAATCAAAGTATATATTTTTTTATAATATAAAAACAACATTCTCACCTGTCAACGCCTTAACCTCAGCGGTAGCGTTCGCATACAAATAAATGCGAAGAATTTCACTTATTGTATCGGCGCTTAGCTCCGCGAGGCGCAGCGCGTGTCCGAGGAGCGTTGTATGACGACCAGGATGAGGGATGCCTGGCTCCTCTGTAAAAAAGGTGATTTTTACTTATAATATTTACAAATGTAATTTTATTTAGTAAATAAATTACATTTTTGTTTAGAGAATCGAATTGAATTTTTAAATAAAATACGTCAATTGTATAATGTCTTAATATTTTTAAATTCAATTAATATTATGTTAAACCCGCATAATATTATGATTACGATAAAATCAAAGTATAACTACCACAATAATCTACTAATTTAAGAAAACGAATATATATTTAGCAAATAATATATAAAATCTTAGTAATTTCGTTTAAAATAATAAAACATTCCCAAAATTATTTACACAACTAAAAAAAATTTAAAAGTAAATAGTTCCTCGCAAAATGTGAACCCACTCTCTTTCATAGGTTGAAAGCATACATACCTATGGCAATAGATAGCAATCTGGACAGCACATTGAGAAGTTCATCTTCGGCCTCTTGATTATAATTGGGTATTAGACCCATCTGTAGAGTGTTCAACGATGGTAAGGAATCCACTTCTGTTAAGAAAAAAATAAGATAATATATCATTCATTTTAATTTCAAATATTTCTGTTTATTCTGCAGAATAATTACTAGAGATGAATATTAGCCTCGGAGAGCATAATCTATAATAGGTCTTTACTAATATTTATTTTATATACCTGAAGAGTTGAATGAACGCGTTAATTACTGGAACTAAAAAATTTTTTTGTTGGATAGTTCACTTTTAGAATCAGGCTCGCGTTTCAAGAGTTACTTATACACAAATAGTTATTTATAATAGATCATGGGTGCAAAGCTAAAGAAGCAGTTCATAAATTTCTTGAAACACAATTATCTGACTCAAAGATATTAAAACTAGTCAAATTGGCTTTTTTACAAAATATAAAAACCGCCTTTTCCTTACCAAATCCAAGTGCCTGACCGAAGTTGTGCAAAAACTCGTAAACTTGCAGCAGATCCGCCATAGCCTGTCCCGGTATCTTTAGTCCGGGAATACGATCCAATATCGGGAGAGGTTTTTGATCTGAGAGAGATGAGTCTTCTTGCGGTCGTCTAAATGGAAATAAATAACATTTTTTTTATTATTTGATGTTTGTCATTACTAATATTTAAAAAAAATATATTTGTTGAATTGCAAAATCTAGTGACTGTAAACGCGGCGGTTGTTGGTTCCATTCCCACTGTGAGGAATGAAGTATTTAATATTTTCACTTCCTCGCACTGGTGACAAGACAAAGCGCGGCATTGAATTCAGCTATTCAACACGGAAGTTTCGAAACCTCGCCGAGGCGTAAGAGACGTCGTGTTTTAACACTAGCCTAGCCTATCTAGCTATATGTGTGATATAGGATGAAGCTAAAAAAATACGACGTATTTTATAATGATACCTCAACTCAGAAAGCAGCTCCATCTCTTTCCGTCTCTGCTGCAGCTTCTTCTCCTTAACGAGCAATCGATCTAGAAGGTTCTGGTGTTTTCTCCTCTCCCTGTCCTCCCATCGTCTGCGAGAGTCCAGTTGCCGGATGAAGGTGGTGTGTTGACGACGTCTCTCACGTTCCTGTTGGAAGTTAATAAATAATAGTTATTTAAATATCCAATAATTAGAATAATAATTGATAAAGCATTTTTAAGAATTAATTATATTTATTAAAGATTTCTGTTATTAATATATTGACAAGTTATATTTTAAATTTTTGAAAAAAATATATCACAATCACAAATTGCTGATAACTTAGTATAAATCGAAGACATGCATGGATGAGGGTCACATGGAATGTTTAATTTCTATTTCATGTATAAAGATTTTAAGTTTATATTCAATCTTTTGTGGTTACAATACAAAAAATAAATTAAAATATTTTAAGCTCAATTTCTTTGAATATCAATATTTTCATCAAATTACCTTCATCAACGCATGTCTTTATTTATGATACATTGTTATGGTATATGTATGTTATGTTTACTGTTATAGTAATAGTCCAAACCCAAGCAACTAACTTTTACCTACAGACATTACCTGCCCTAACAAAAGTAATGGCTAAAAGCATATTATATTAATATAAAAATAATCTAAATAATAAGTTTGTATAAAATTGTTAAGAGAAAATTAAATATTTACAAAAAGTTGGCGTTAAAAAGAAAAAATAAAGAAACAGAGGAGTTTTTTCTTTGTAAAAAAAAGCGAAATTGGTAATTGTAAGATAAAGTTACCTCCGTTATATATTTTTGCTGTAGCGGCCACGCGAATATCCAAATGAAAAAATACAATTAATTTTATTATATTTTTTAAAGAATATGACTTGTAAATATTAGATAAAGATTCTAAAAATTCATTTTACTTAGTCGTCATTTATTCTTACGTATTAATAAGTGTTTTAAAAATTTCCTAATTTGTATTTATCAGTGATTAACAAGTTTTTTTACCAGAAATTATAAGGGCTATTAGTTTGTTTGTAATATTCAATAATAGATATATAATATTTATTAAATTATCTATAATAACTATCCAAATATAAACACACATGTAAGATATTAACACACACACAGAAAAAATGGAAAACGACATATTTATATTTTTAACACATATAGATACATTCTTTTATATAAATATTTGAAAAACACAACACACACACACATACAGGCCAAATATTATTTCTATATAAAAACATACCTGTTCTTTTAAAAGCATAGCCTGTTGTCTCTTCAATTCCCTTTCCTGAAACAAAATATTACTACTAAGAAAATTTGTAATATTTATTGTCATATACATTAAAAAACCTTATTTTAGAACAACACAATAAAAATATATTTTATTATAAATATATTTTAATAGGTTCACATATTTTTTCTTCTTTTTTTTAAACACTCCAATATTTTCTTTTATTAAAAGTTTTTTGCCGCAACCCTTTACCTGTTGCCGTTTAGCTTGATCCTCCATTTTCTGCTTTTCCAGCTCCTCCTGCTTTCTCTTCTTAGCCTTTATTATCCAAAAACAACATCGAAAGCGACGAGCAAATTATATAACGGCAAACATGAAACAAAATGGAAAATAAAAAAATAAAAACATAACATATAACTAAATTTTAATATCTTTTTTATTAAAAAAATGCAAGCTTTGACGATAAATTAATTTATAACCAAAAGTATCGAGATTTATATCTCATAAAAAATATATTATTTATCTGTTAATAATATTATAAAAATAAATATGTATGTTTATAGAAGAAAAAATAAAAAGTGCAGAAGCGTGCAAAACTAAAGAGTATAAATGAAACGAGAAAATGTGTTGTTAGATGCTTTATTTAAAATAAGCTCAAGTGCGAATATTATGTTACATACTTGATTATCATTTTTAATATCTCACAATTTATAAAAACATTTTGTATACATAAAGAATAAGGTGATAGTAAAAAAAAGGAAGAAATAAAAATATTAAAAAGTAAAAAACATATATTAAAAAGCTTTCTTCACCTTTATTAACACCAATTGTATAAAATCTCTACTCTATAACATTATAACTCCATCACTATTTTAAAATATACCCTCAACTGGGCATCGAATCCTTATCTACCTACAAATTAGAGACACCCAACAAGCTATAAAGAAGACCGTGTTAATAAATACCAAAGAACCAAAATGTTAGTCATGAGTTAGTGCATCCCGATAGTTAACAGAACGTACCGGACTGTAAACGTCCTTCAAAGGCTGTACTGATATTGATAAGGCTCCATCTTTTCCCACATTGAAAATGCCTCGGCTCACTTTCTTAGATATTATATCAGTTAGAATATCATCATCACCACTAAGATCTATTACTTCTTTTAAAACTGATTTTTGACTGTCTTTAGGCATTAACATTAAATTTTGGGACATAAATTCGTTTTTCGCGTCTAAATATTTCTGTTCTATGCTTTTCGGGTCATCAGATTGTTTTCCAGTTTGCAGTTTCGACCAATCACAACCATTGATGAACTCTGATATACGCGAATACGATTCTATTAACTTCTCTAAGTTATTTTCTTTATCCGGCATTTTTCTTTTATCCGGTGTCTTAGTTAATGAGAAATCAAAATATTTATCGCTAGGCCGTTTTGGGAGATCAAACGAGGCTTTTTCGGCAAAATCTTTCATTTTGTCCAAAGCATTGTATTCTTCTTCGCCTTTAAACTGATCTACGTTGCCAGTTTTAATAGGCGTGTTTTCTTTTAGCCCACTGACTGGTATAAGAGACAGACTGATCTGCGGCATAGTTCTGTCTCTGTTACTCTTAATGGCTGGGCCCATTACGATTTCTGGAACCTTCCACTCGTCTGGCTTATTCGGCAACGGCTCTATGCTTAGCTGCGATCTGCCCTTGTTGATATGCTGTTTCGAATTTCCTTTCGTTAGTTTTTTTTGTTGTTTTACACTCTTTTTATTATCAATTTAATTTTTGACAACATTGTCAGTTCGTTTTTTTTGTTTTCGTTGTTAGATCCCCATATATGAGTGAGTAACTACCGTAACACAACACTACTGATAAAGCTTAAAGTTCTCTATCTACATATGTAAAGGCAAAAATTAACTAAATTTCTTTTTAATTATTTTAGTCCATTTTTGCCTTTGAAAGAAAGTAACTACGAAATGTGAGCACAATGTTGCCAAGCGTCAAATTGATAATAAAAAAAACAAACACAAGCACATGAATCTAAAACATGAATATACAGATAATTAATCCCAATATTATAGACAAAGGACATACACACAGAAAGATAAATAAAAACATAATATAAATATAAATAAATACAAGAAGGAATTTAGTCTGTGGCTCAAACCATTAAGAATTATAATATAACAAATATTTTTTAAATATTAATAAAAAAAATGGTATTTATACTTATTAATATAATACTATACTGTATATACAGTTACCCATAAACCCGAATATTATAAAAAAGGACAAAAAAATTAAGTCAATCTAAAACAAATCATAACAATCAATCTACACACAATTCTATCTACCAAATTGTAAAAATACGAGTATATGAATAATAAAAAATATATAATAATTTAAAATTTACCTAAATTATAAATGCAAAATGATCTTACACTATCTAGAATTACAACGACATAAGTAGTAATTAGTTATTGATACATTATATTATTAACACCAACATATCCTACCCATGTCTTTCTAAATTCAATATAGCTAGATATTGTTTGTTTATATAAAACAGCTATCTATCTATCTGTCGCTGTCTAAAAATCTCGCATTTATATTTACAAAGAAAACTTACACATCTGACTACTTAGGTATCTCTTTATATTTTTGTTAAAACTTTTTAAATCTGTATATATAATTATATATCTCTTTCTTTAACACTACCTAAAATTTCTGGGATAGTTTATGGGTTTTTACGCACATAATTATAGAGGAAAACACACACGCGTCACTCACCTCTAACAATTGCTGGCTTCGCGCCTCTTTCTCGCGTTTAACTAACTCGGCTTTCTCCGACCTCTCCAGGTCTCTGACTAGACGAGCCTGGGGAGGGGAAATTTGTATGTACTAAGATTTTACGTTTTTACTGTTTTTTTTTAATTGATAATTGTAAAAAACGTCTCCAATTGAAAAAGTTACAAAATTTCACTGGAAATACTTTGTAAATTACAAATGTTTTTTCGTTTGTTGTTTCGAATTTCGTTATTGTTGTTTATTATCATTTCATATATTTATTATCTTAGTTACATTTAGTTACTAGATCATTTCACATTTACATCAAAATGAAACAGAATCATGCTTTACTAATATATGAAACATTAAAAGTAACGTCTACTTAACAAATATGCAAGAATATTTATTAAAATTATAAAAAAATAAATAAATTTAATAATCATATTTTGTTATGCCAAAAAAAAATTTTATCTACATTAAAAAATTTCACTTTCAAGAAATTCTAAATACAGAATATAAATTAATTATTAAATGAATGATAAAATAAAAGTATCCATGACAGAATCAATGTAATATATTATGTATTAAACAAAATTAACAATGTTATGAAGACAGGTTGACTTTTTCTGCCGTTTTAAAAATATAACATTTTCATTGCTTAAAAAAAACACTGGAAATTAAAATGTTCTTATGTGTAATATTGTGTAGTTCAAAACCTACTAGTAATATGTTTAAACATTTAACTATAAGATATAACGAGTCACACCTGGTCGCGACCGCGGTGCCCGGAGTCGCGGCGCGCGTCCCGCGCGGCCTGCTGGCGGCGCGCCAGCTCCATGCGGCGTTCCAGCGGCGGCGGCGTGGGGCGCCCGCTCAGCGCTGCCAGCGATCGCGCTTCTTCTAGCCTACAAGGATTATATAGAAATACCTTTATTCGCAAACCAGCTAATTCCACCTATGCTAATATTATTAGAGGAACCCAAAACGGTGTTTATGCAAACCAATTAAAAAAATATATGATTAACTTCAATAGCAAACTAGCTAAGTCCATTTGTAACATATCTTCACGGTATATCCTACACATAGCAGGGTCAGTCAGAGAGAACTTGGCAACCTACTGTCAAGACGCTTTGTTCCCATTAGGATTCCTTCTTCTTCATCCGTTCCCCAATTTCTGCCGATTTTCGAAGCATTGCATGTGTGGAGTGTAACAGTGGAACTCAGTCCTTCGAATGGGAATCAAATCCACAACCTGCCATATTTACTGCCCCTGCGCAACAACTGGCCTAAAAACTGGCTACCCTAACTATTTAACACCATGAATAAATTTTAACAATCCTATAAGGATTTCGACAAAGCTTGATTATATTCTATAGCATAGAAGTCAGAGCGCTAGAATAATTCCTAAAAGAAACACATTTAAGTCACGCTACATTAAAATATTTAAACATTTCCTAAAAATATATTATCACAGCTTACCGTTTACTAATTTCACTTTCATTCAGTACTAAAGGCTCAGCATTGTCAAGAGACGGTTGCACATATTCACCGAGGAGAGTGCGTGCACTAAAGCTGAAGTTGTCTCGGCATAGTGGTGGACTGGGATTCGATTCCAAAAACTGGGGGATGAAAGAGAAATATTAATATTGAAAATTCAACTTTTCTTAATGGTTTAAAGGTAAATAGTTTTATGTATGAAATGGGTTTAGTAAAAAATATTAAGTTTTTTTTTTAAATAACTAAAAGTCTATTTATTTAGTTTTCAATAATTAAAACATCAACTAACCAAATCACTTAATTAGTACAATATTAATAAATTACAGTTTTTGAGATATTGCGGATGACACAATAATAATTACAATCATTAAAAACAAACGGGGTGAGCTAAATAAAACCGTTTAAAAATAGACGCCGCATTGAAGCTAGGCTTGATGAACTTTAGCATATTGTCGAATCGTGATCGTGAAAAGATATATAAAGTATGAACAAGTCCCAAATATAGTTCAAGACGTCCACGACTCCACATCGATGTGTCGTCGTTCGTGTAATGATACTGACCGCCTGAAGTTCGTGCGCTCCGCGTATGTGCAGGGCGGCGTGCGGCTCCGGCGGCGTGTAGCTCACGTCGCCCTTTATATTGCAGTTGCGCGAGAGACCCTTTATCAGGGTTATGCGCTTCCAGCCTGTGGGAGAGCATTTGGATTTATTTAGCGGTGGTTATGTATATCGATCCCTACTTAGAGGAATAATTATATTCTAATTGGTTTCATATCCCCGCTGGTGCTATAATCAAACATAAGTCTGCTTTAAGGGGTTATCGGAAAACGAATTTAATACATTTTTTCTTTACCTACCCTTATGCAGATAAAAGCGTGAAACTTCACAATTTACTCAAAAATTTAGACAAATTTTCATATCCAATGACAATACAATAGTTTTAAAATATATGATAGTTAATGTTTTAAAATTATTGCATTGTTACTGGATGTGATGATGTCTTTGCCAGATAAACCAAAATAAAATATATTAATTTCTAACTTTTTAATGTTTTAAATGTATTATTTTTGTAATACATAGTTTTATATAATTGCTTACCCAAAGCCAAAGGCAGCCTCAACTGGGAATCGTGCCTGCGACCACCGTCGCTTGCGTCCGAATCCGACGGGTTGCTATCCGAGGGACATTCTGAATCTGTGCTTGCTGTTTCACCCAGGAGAGCTCGTAACTTGTCCTGGATATTTTATACAGATTACTTATATTTATAAGAGTTTTTGCGTGTTTTTGTTTTTTTTTTAAATATATTACATAGGATTTGGTTTTTAGTGATTAATGAATCTGTCGTAGTAAAAGGTCCTGGGTACTCAATTCAATCTAGACAAATTCTAATTAAAATAAATGCTAAAAGTGCATAGTATGAATCTAGTTATAATTTTACAAATCTCCGCTTTACTATTTATTACTATTAAAATTATAATTAAAAATATTCTTTATACAAATAAACCTTTACATGCACTTTCGGATCGTCGAATGAACACTCTTCTCTTCTGCTGAGAAGTATCTTTTTTATATCTAGCTAGCTTAACTCCTCACCTGATATTAGAATGTCAGATGGTACAAAAGTTCAACTTACAATATCGCTCTCAGCCAACAAATGGTGTGCCAAGGCGGGGCGGAGGCCTAGGGCTCTGCTCTGTGCCAGCAACGAGGCTACCGTGTTCTTCTTGGGCTTGCTGACCCCTCGACCGAGGTTACGTGGACGACCTTCACGGGACGGCCATGGGGATACCGCTGGAAGGAGATTTGTGATTAAAATAAGAATAAAAAAAGTTTTTATGAAAATATAGCTATGGTTGTGGATTCTAGAGACGAAATGGTTTATCTAAAAATTATTAAAATAGGTCCTTTTCTTTGGTATCTACAACGCCACATTGGAGTAAACATACTAGTTTACACATCATCCTCCTTTACGCCGCGCAGTCGGGTAATAATTTGTGTTAAGTGGTAGAACTCAACGCTTTACTTCCAAAACGCTCTACCAGAATATACATATATACCAGGAAATGAAAAAAAAATCTCCCGCAACCACAATCTTTTTACCCCAAAATAAAAGTGATATAAATTATTAACTACTATAAATTACGTATATACGTATATTAGTAGTATGGTAGTTAAAGGCAAAATTAAACGTTGATTTGACTAAATTTACATTTCCTTACATTCACTATCCTCACTTCCGCTGGACTTGGGTCGTGGTGAGTCCGCGACTTGCGTATTCAGCTCTGGAGCTACGCGACGCGGTTTAGCGCCGGGTTTGCGACGAGCTAGAAAGAAAAATGAATGTGTCATTTTCGAGCGAAGCGAGCGGAGTGCTCTACTGGAGACTTTTTACAGTCTTTGTCACCAATAGGCTCCCAAACGGTTTGACCGATTGAGATGTAAATTTGCAAAAATACAACTAATATAGTGTATAAATATATCAAAGTTCTTCTATCGTAAGTATTTATTTACTTTACAATATAACATATACTTACATATCCTATCATTGGAAACGCTAAGAGAACTGCTCAGTGACGTCAGACGAGACAACGCATCTGATGCTTGGGCAATGGCTGAAAGGAAAATATTTATATAATATTAATATTGAGGTCGTTTTGGGCAATATTCGAAACCTGGGTGGATCGTGGAGAGCGGAGCAATCTTAGGTCATATGCGGTTAAAAGCGTGAAGTGAAGAACACAACTATCGTGGATAGTTTTCTTCCAAAACTAAAACTTAATTATCATTAAACTATATTAAAAAGAAAACCTAATACCTAATAAAAATAAAAAAAACTTACGCGGCGTAGGCTTTAAAGACAGATTCAAAGGCGCGTCGTCATCAGTCTTGAGTCCTAGGTCTAGTGGAGTTTCTTCAGGGCTACCCGACTTGGTGCTTAAGTTGAGACCTGAATCTACAAGTAAATTATGTTTTACTATTTATATTATAATATCAGATGATAGAATGTTAATATGGTATGTTTATTGTTAACCTCTATTCATATGTATATGAAAGTAAACCAAAATTTGAGAAACATTAGGATATACTTTCAAATAAAATACCTAAAAACACCCCCAAGTGAATATAAAACACTATAACTAACAGAGTCAAAAACGGAGAAAAAAGAGTGAAGTCACTAACCTGTACTAGCTGCACCTGATCCAGCCAGTTGCCTCTCTAAAGCCGCTAAACTGACTCCGCTTTGACTTGCTATTGTTTGTAATAGTTCTCGAGATATACCTATAAGTTTAAATTATAATCTCAATAAAGTTTAAGCACATTCTACTTAGATTTTCAGGCTGTAAGCTAATTTTGAAAATATCATTTATAAGAGAAAGATTCCTTTACTTTCACGCTGTATCTCGCATATAGCAGGGAGCGTAAAGGAAATTTATTATTGGGAGGTTCACCCCTCTATTTTTTAAACATTGCGTGTTATATGGCGAAACTTACTGCCATACTTTTTCTACAAAAGGAAATTGAACGGAAATCGTGGTGTCTTAACATTAAGTTTTCTCTGTTTACCTTGAAATATGCGCGATACAGCGTAAAACTATACAAATTAACTTGATGTTTACCAAGTAATCACCAATATTACCTGCGTAATCAGACAAATTGGGCGGAGGTGTGCCCGACACGGAGTTAGCAGATCTATCGGGCTTGTTCGGTAGACGTATGACTTCCACTGACGATCTTGAATTACCGTATTCATCCTGAGAATTTAGAGGTTATTAGATATTTTATATAGATATCGATATAAGTATAACACAGAACGGATAATCGAAAATCCCCTCAATATATACGTATAATAAAACACTAAGTATATTTTCTTACTACTTTCTGCCGCTTGCTGGGAGCGGGCGCGGGCGCGCGCTCGCTGGCGGGGTGCACGGACACGTGCGGCGGGTCCAGCGATATTGTCTTCTTGCGGCCGCGGTTCGTGGTGCCCGGGGCTGACTGTTGGTGACAGAGGATATTTAGAATTACTATTATATTTATTAATTGGGTGAAATTCAACATTTTTCTTTAGTTTCTCAGTATATCTCGCACGAAAAAGGGCTGACTCGCGGAACTTAAGAGTGTTTTAAAACTAGGTTTCCAAGTTCCCTCTACCCACCCTGCTATGTTCGGGATACAACGTGAAGCTAAAAAATTGTGTTTTAAGACCTTACCTTAGGTCCAGCCAAAGAAGACGTATATTTTATAATCTCAGTGTCTGGAGGCAATCTCACTCCACCCAATACTGACGAAGGATCACTGGAACAAAAGATATATATCTTTAATAAATAAGATTTTTTTATTTAAATACATGAGATATACAGTACGGTCGACGAGTCGTGTAGTTAAATTTTCTGAACTTTTTGCGCATTGTTTACTCGGTAACAAAATAATAAAATATAAAAAAAATCTTAAAATCAAATCGGCATAGCCATTTACAACGATATTCAGAGTGGCCACGATCCGTCGAGCGTACCTACTATACAGCACTTTTATTACTTACCCGCCTTCCAATGCAGCACTGATGGATGGAAGAAAAAAAAATATTATAATTGTTGTAATTAATCATATTGTTAAATAAACAAATAAATTAACACCCAATAGCATATTAGTTACTTTGAAAATTGATTTTTTGGAAAGTATAATTTATTTTGCAATTTTATTACTTGTTTAAATTAAATTGCAACTAAAATTATACTTAACAAAAAATAAGTTGTTCATATTTTTAAATTATAATACTATCGGCGGCTTAATGTATAAATCTAACAGCCTATAAACGAAATTATCAGGAAAAAATGTCTTTCAAAAATTGAATTGAGTATTTCAGTCACACGATTGTGGCCCAGTGCCATGACTGGCCTCATTTTAATATTAATATTATTTCAATATGAAAAATATTTATATTATTAATATAGGCATGTTAAATGTTTATAAAGAAATAAAAATCGCAATGCATTATCAATAAAGTCTTACTTTACCCGAAAAAAACATATTTTCCAAAAAAAAGTACGAAAATTAAAAAAAAAATTGTAAATAAAACATATATTCACCTAAGTATTGTATGTGGTAAACCAGTGAGTGTGTCGATACCACTTCTTCTATCCTTCTCTGAACCGACTGCAAACGGGTATAGCGGAGACATGTTCTGTAACAACATAAATATAGAATTAATATTTATTTACACTGTATTTAGAAATAACCGTAAAGTTTGCACTTTGACGGCTTTGGAGGAGAGCTTTTAGACGAACATAAGGGCAATTAATTTTTTTATTATATATTTATTATCAATCTTTTTATTTATAATTCTATTTTATAATTCTTTTTATTTATATTTCTATTTATTTAGATATAACCTTAGAACATGGTTTTTTATAAAAAAATAAATACGACAAGTTTGCCTACCAAAACTAATTAAAACGAAAAATGTATTATAATTTATTCAGTGTATGAGCCATACTAAAATAACCAACCAAATTGTCTACACTTTTATTACCTTTCCCTTGTGAGCTTGTAGAGCAGCGTGGTACGCAGAATGCGCGTGCGCAAGCATCAGTTCCCTTTCCTTTTCTTTACTACTAGAACTACTTTTTCCTAGAAACAAAATAGAATATAAAATGAAAATTATCCAATTACAATTTATTTAGTAATGGCGGTCATAATAAAGAAAATGCTAGACATTAGGCTAGACATGCTGGGCGTTATAGCATTAGTAGAGCAAGAAAATGAAAATAATTAATTCCACCCAGTAGGAATCGAACTTCGAGAAATCCTCTCTTATTGCTCTCCCCTACACTCGTAACCTCTACGTTTTTTTGTTATATTTAATTTATTTCTAAATCTATGGACTTACTGGGCGGCTGTCCTTTACTAGATTTAGAATGCAACGGTTGTTGCGCCAAGTTGTTGAGAGAAGCGAGCGACGACATGGACTGCGACGGCATCGTTGAAGGCGATGAGGTCTTTGGAAAACCGTATTGCGAACCTATAAGAAATATAAAGAAATAAATATACAAATATAATATCTACACATATAAAAAAATATATATTTATTCATTTTACTGATATTTATAAATATATAACAGTGATTTTGTTGAGTGTTTGTACATGTTAATCTCAAAAAAAAAGCTAACCGTTCAGTAGTTTTTGCGTTGAAGTAAAACAAACATCCATCCTCACCAACTTAGGACTTACCCCAATCAGCAATATTGTGCTGCGAGCTAGACGTGTTGGTGGACGGGCTTTTATCCTTCGCGGACACACTCGACGACGTACTGCTTCTACCTGATCTGCTGTGAAATTTAAATTTATTTATATTATATGTAAAGCTTAAAGTTAACTAGAGCGATTACATTACACATATATGTTAACAACACATGTATAAAACTTTTAACTTTCGACTTAAGATAAACTATCATTTTGCTTTACTAATAAAATAATGTAAAAAACCTACCACGCTCACAAGATAAGTTTTATCAATATCCTAGTCTACCTAAAGCAGATATAAGATAAATTATATAAAAATATTATAATGTCATCAGATTCCAACACGTGTACAAATGTACAAGCAAAATCGACAACAAAAAGTGAGTCAAAATATCATTACAAAATTATCTTCCACAAATAAATAGACACAAACGAATCGAATAACAAAAACGAGAAAAAAGAGTCTCGCACTCATTTACCTTTCACTCCTATTACTCTGTTTAGCAGGCTTCACCGGCTGTTTCATGCCACCCCCTGATAAGGCAGATAGCGCGGCGTAGGGGTCACCCAAGGGTGGGAAGTTCAGCCCGGATGCTTGTAACCTGGCTAGGTAGTCTTGAGCCGCGAGATGGGACGCCATGGACCACCATGCTGCACCTATGGAAAGAGAAAGATAATATAATGGGGTATCAAATGAGGCCAGTCGTGGAGTAGGGGCACAAGTGTGCTAGGACTGTAATAAGCGCAACTAGTTGTTGGTTAAAATATTTATGTTTTATATGTAAGAATCATTTCGAATGTTTGTATTTAAAATTTTATCAGTTTAATTTAAATAATCACTAAATATATGCTTTTGATGGCTCACTAGCAAAACCATGATACCTAATTAAATTACAAACATACCTATAAAGAAATAAAAATTATAAAAAAATAAAGAATAACCTTAAAAATTGCATATATAAAATAACAGCGTTGACTTCCTTAATACTTGAACTAACAAATTATTCAACCTATCACAAGACATCGTCCCATATACATACAGTATTCATACATAAAGATATACAATCCAAAATTTAAAGGTAGTCGCCGGTACACATACAGTACGTGACTCTATATCTAATTAGCGAGGTGGCACGAGGTGGCGCGATGCTGCATTCCCGACACGTCCAGTCTAGGTCTTTTTAATTCTGTCTGCTCTGATGTATTACTTCCAAATACTTTTTTTATGGCTCAGTGGGAAAATATCTTATTTACTTACTAACTAATATATTTCAATTTTACGATAGAGGCCATCGTGGAGCAGTGTGTTACAAGCTATTAGAATTTTCGAAATTGTATTTTAATTTTACATAAAAAGCTCTACTTTTATTTTAAAGACGCTTAGCCTTAGGTCTACGTTACATTACATTATAGTACATTAAATGTAAATATTTTCAAATATATTAATTTAACTAAATTTTAATTTCTTTAATCAACAATCGAATAGAATATCGAGACTAAATAATTCGCCTTAATGACGTATCTATAAAGACAATAAAACAACTTAAAAAAAACTGGAAAATAGCTCAATTATACATTCCTATACACACCCGTTACAGAAATTACGTAAAAATAATAAACGTATAAAAAACTACATAAATAAATATATTTTGAGTACAAGCCCTCAAAGAATTAACGGTTTCCGTCCGACATTTTCCCACTTCCGTCAAAACATCTCGACGACTTCCATGAACTAATTTGTTTGATCGTTTAACTTTAAACGCTTCCATCGCATTCGAGCTAAACTGTTTATACGTTATTAAAGTATTTCATAATTGTTATAAATTAATGTATTATTTATTAGAAATATGGCTATTTCCCAACGAGGGCAGTCGTAGCGCAGGGGCATAAGGGAGCAACTCGACAAGTCGTGGGTTCGATTAGTAGGTACTTGAGTTACATTGAGATCCCCACTCAACACGCAATATCTCTAATTCGAGTAAAGAGTTGAAAATGTAAAGTTTTCACTCGAAAAGTAACGATCTTATTAAGTTGTCTCGGCCTATCGTGCTACATACGGGATAAAGCGTGAAAGTGAAAAAAAAAGTCGACTTACTAGCAGCAGGATGTAATCCAAGGGAAGCTGCCTGGTTCGCGGCCACCCCCAGCGTCGTTGGCGGGGGGTATCTGGAGCCGAATCCGAAGAGGGCCGCTTGCGCCTGTGCTTGGGCCTGTGCTTGAGCTGCTGCACCGCCGCCTGTGGCATCTCTGGGCCAGTAGGCTGGAAAATAAGGATAGGATAGTGTTAAACAAATAATAAGTAAATAAATAATTTATTAACAAGTAACATTATTAAAATTAGAAATTACTAGCTTTATAATTTTTTCTGACGCCTAGTAATTTATCACCAGTAGACTAAAGTTAATTTATTAGAACTGAAAAGAATCAGCGCAAGCATTTTGATTATTTTATTAATGCATTAGAAATACATTATACAATTACATAAATGATAAATTAAGTTTGTAACATAAAGGTCATGTGCAGTAACATATTCTAATAAAACCCATTAATAATAGGTACTATTACTATTATGCCATATATTTAGCATAAGATATAGTTTTGAAAAAATATATATTCTAAATCTATTATTCTCTTAAGAATTATAAAATATGTATAAATTTTTCAACGCCATTTCTTTTGTTATTAAAAGCTGAAGAGTTTGCTTGGTTGAACGGGATGAATCTCAAGAAATAATTCAAATTAAAAAAAAATGAGATGAATAGTCTATTTATTAGGTTTACATCACATTAAAATTCGTAATTACCATTTGTCAACGAAGGGGCAAAGCCACTGATAAAAGCTAGTACCTAATAAATATCAAAGAAAGTTTTACCATCATCCAACTATGAATCTAGAACTAAACAAACTTGACCTAGGCAATGACCTAGACAAAAGTCGAATAAACCCACAGTATAACACTAACACAAATGTAGGTTACGACAGTATCGATTAATTCCAAGAAAATTATCTTAAATCATCCAATTTTCTATAGAATCGTGTATGACTATGAATTCATAGTGTACCTAGAGTTGGTTTCTACGTGTCTTTATGATTACGATTGGTAATTTCCTCGCTCTGGTGGGATACAGCGTTAAGTTACACCACTCAATACCCGAGCCTGGGGACCAAATTCCAGGCAATGAACTTTGAATGGCAGCACTCAACGCCGCGCTTTACCTCATCATACTACAGAGCAAAGAAAAGAAATTTTTTAAAAAAATCCTCAAATGGAAATCTAAAAAGAACTAGCACCATTTAAAACCAAAGAAACACAAAACATTCCTATGTCAAAGCGCATACCTACATATATAAATAAAGATGAAAAATGAGTATAAAACACGTACACAGAGATATTAATCTCAATTCTGAGCTACGATTATTCATGCCGGAAGACATGTAAAGTGTAAAAGATTGCGAACTTTTAGATGACTCATCACGATAAATGATACCGCGAGAGCTTTTCGAATCCTTATTACTTGTGTCGTTTGTTATATTTAAAAAGGCAATCAGCTTCACGCCTTTTCCCGCATAGCAAGGCAGAGGAGTGTTAAAACACTCCGTTCTCCACTTTCTGCCGAGTTTTTTAGATATCAGTCTACTAGAGCGGGAAAATACAATAAAATAATAATCATTTGCCCGAGGGTATCGAACCCACAACGGTTGCATTTACTGTCACACGCTTACTTATCGTCACGATGGACTCATGTATTATATTTACTATAAATAATAAGCAATGACAATAACCAGAAGAAAACAAAAGGTTATTGTTTAGAATTTACTGTGAAAACAAGCATATTACTAAAAAAAACATTGCAAGTATATTATATTATTTTAATAAGAAATATTCCGCCTATGCCATTTTATAGGCACCAAGTTACACAATAGCACACATAGATGACAATAGCTACTTAATTATCATTAACGTTAACTATAATTTGTCGTTAAACTGTCATTTTGCTCCATAATTCCGGTACTACTTACTGGACTTATAAAGTTAAAGCAATATGAGAGGATTTCACGAAATTCCTACGGGAAGTGAAAAAAAAAAGAGTTTTTTAGTTTTCCGATTATTCTTAAAATTGTCAGAATAAATAATACAAATCCTAGTGTAAAGAAATCAAACACCTCGAGGCTTTTACAGAACTTATATTTCTTCCAGGGCTAAATACCATTAGACTAGTACAATTTATATCACAGGACTTTTACAGAACTTATACTTCTTCCAGGGCTGGATACAATTAGGCTTGTACAATTTATATCACAGGACTTTTACAGAACTTATACTTCTTCCAGGGCTAGATACCATTAGGCTTGTACAATGTATATCTTAAATTATAATACAATATTTTATTCTAGAGGACCACTTTCCTCTTCAGCTCCAAATCTAATAATGCGCATGAGAATTTTCAACACATCAAGCGTCGCGCTAGTTCTATGTATAAATTTTCAAATATATCTTTTTATTAAACAAAGAGGTTGATTTACATTTTTCTATAACAAATTATCGTAAATATAAAAACTATTTATATAAAATCATTACACTAGTAACATATAGAATAAAATAATAATCAATACAATACATAAATCAGAACAAACATCCAATTGAATTGTAAACAAAAAGTCAATTAAATTCCATTAAATACTGGCAACCGATGACAACCGCCGTAACCCGTACATTTAACCCGATCTAAACCGGTTGCAATTTTAAAAAACAACGACGTTTCCACATCGATGAGTAAATACTGAAATGTTTTTTTCTCTAATTATCTAACCACATCCCACTTCTTTTTGTTTTAGATAAGTAATGTTTACATAGTACAAAGTCGCTTCCCACAGATGTATTGATTCGAGAATATCTTTCTGAGCTTCACAGTGTAGAGTATATAATATATTATTTAGTATTAAATTCCATTCCTCCGTTCAATTTCAAAGATATTTCATGGTAAATGAGTAGGACTCAACGCTGCGCTATGTCTTACAGAATACATTCATGAAAATTATGACTATAATTGTGTATTTCACACGAGCGCAGCCGCGAGCGAGACACTAGTCTCCTACTAAAAAAATCCAATTTGACATCCTTGTTAAGCCTATGGAAAAACAAATTGCAATACAAAACCCGACGGCTAACTAAAACTATATTATTAGATTCCCTAATAATTCGAGTTTGAATCGACAAAATTATAAAAACATCTAAAAAACCGTATTATCGATCTTTTTCCCCACAAACATAAAGTCTAATACATAGGCAAAAGATATGTTTGCAGAGCGATAGACGCGGACAGTGAACCCAAGCCGACGTTTATGGCATTACTTGGAATACATAACAAAAACTACTTTATTAATATAGACATAAGATTCAAAATGCAATACAATTGTTAATTTCAGTACAAAACATGAGAGATAGAATGATCCGTATTACCTTTTAATAAAGATTAAAATAGGTCATGATCGTTCTTAAGGAGGTTCGTGGTTTATTGTAGTTTGAGCTCTATGCCGGTGGGATGGGGTTCTAATTTGTATAATTAGAGAGCAAGGAAGCAATGTTGACAGAAGGCATGCTTTGGATAATGGGGCTTAGTATTAACTGTAAAGTGACCTAGACATGTGAAGAAGAGAAGTCGGCTTTTGTTTAAATTGATTGATTTCATTGATTCTAATTTAGGAATTTAAAGTATTTACCTCTTAAAATGAAATATTATTATTATATTTTTCTTTATTATCACCACGGTCATTATCATATCGGTCATGTCAGTATATATCATCTTTCTAAAACTAGGTATTCACAGGTATTCACAGGGACAAAAGTATTCGACTGTATACGCAACAGGGTCGTAGCGTTGTAGGTTCGAATCCCAGTCAAGGAAACGAAGGAAATATTTAATATTTAAAATTTCCTTACTCTGGTAACGATTCAAAGCGCAGACAACAGAGTTCGGCGGAATGTGATACACTAACTCTATTATGAAAAAAAAAAACTATAATATTAAAAATGCCACAAATAAAAAATAAATAGAAAATTATAAAGACATGACTCTCCTCATTAACTAAAGTCAGTTAAACTAACCGACCGTTTGCATAAGAAGAGACGAACTCGAGATCATCGCAATCTTTTCTCACAGCATGCAAGCCAGTTATGCGGTTGTAGGAATGCATAGAGTGAACTGATTTAATTAAAACGTGTTAATATGTAGTTAACTGTACTAGACACCGTTGTGGCACAGTGGGAGGCTACTTCAGGCTCAGGCTTTCCAGCATGGCAGGGCCTAGTGTTAAGACACTCTGTTCTCCACGTTTGGTCTTGTTATTACAGAGGAAATTAAAAATAATAATTCTCCAAGTGAAAATCAAATCCACAACCGTCGCGTTAGCAATCAGTAGCTGTGACATGAGGGGTCTATATCGGTGGCAAAGTTAAAGGTAGTCTTATAATTATTTTTTTTCTTTTTACCTAATCGGGTAACCGATTAGACAAAGATTTGTTTCTTCTTGTATAATTAATTAATCACGTTAAAAATGTTATAATAAAACGACTTATCTAAACTATATCACTACTATCACTTACTAAGTCTAATATATTCATGATATATCGTATATTTTAGAACGGAAAAGAAAATAAAATTATAAATATATACTGTACATTAACATTTATAATTTTATTTTAATTTTTATAGAGCAAGACGAAACTTCTTAGAGAGACATTATTCTTCTTATCGACATACGTAGTTAACATAGATATATCAAGTTCCACAAGAACAAGACAAGATTTTTATTAGAAGTAATTACTAAAAAAATCTTTTAAAATAAAATAAAAAAAATGTTCGTCTACCAGTTTTGTACAAACGTAACAAAATAAAGTCCACGCCAAAGTGACTCAATAGAAAAACAATAATGAATCAAAGTCGACATTCCCAGATAGGCGCTGTCACTTTCACTCAATGAAAAAAATGCAAGTTTCTATTGTCAGATTTGGATGAATGATTAGAAATTAATAATTTTTGTTATATATATTGTTTAAAATTTTATTCTGTTAATTTTCACTAGAGTTCGGGTAGAGGCTATCGAGATGTAGTTCACACTACAAGTGACACATGTGTGACTGCTAACGCAACTGTACTCAGGTGTGGGTTCGGTTTCTGCTCGGGGAAATCAGTAGTTACAATTTTATTATATGAATCTTTACATATAATAAAATTATCACTGATTGTTGTCTGTACATGGATGATATATGAGAGAATAATAATTGAGGGTATGTATCAATGTAGTGAAAAATAAAATATATTTTTTTATTTAACTAACTGCTAATTTTTTTATAAAAATGGCGAACACTTATTTTTAACGCTATTGGATCACAGTAATTCAGGTGAGAAAATCAATTATTGTATGATATAAGCGGGCGAAGCCGCGAACGGGTTAGTTAATACTTATAGTTACTTAATATTATTTTGATTGCCGCCAATCTTGTATAGATTTCGAAATTTCAGCGGAAAGTGGGGAACGGAGTCTCTTAAGACTAGGTTGCTATATCGGGGATACAGTGGGAAGTATGAATATAATCAGAATTATAATAATAATTACCTCCAAAAAGTCCAGACGGGTCGAGCAGGCCGTCGGGCGGCGGCTTGGCTGCCGCATCGCCCTC
The DNA here is from genome assembly GCA_000313835.2 of Heliconius melpomene melpomene. Taxonomy (NCBI): domain Eukaryota; kingdom Metazoa; phylum Arthropoda; class Insecta; order Lepidoptera; family Nymphalidae; genus Heliconius; species Heliconius melpomene. The sequence continues at coordinate 982,993 of HE671164.1, read as the reverse complement.
TCCGTTCTCCTTGTCCATGCCACACCTGGAACGAGCAATTGACACATTATTTACTCGAACAATAAATAAATTGTAATTATATTAGGCTTCAAAATCCGTCTTATATTCTATCCGTCATTATTTATTGGATATGAAAAACCAAACAACACGTAATTCTTACTTTCTTTATATCTAAAACTTAAAAGCTTCAAAACCGTTATATTCAACACTTCACACCACAATTACTATAAACATTTTATTTGAATTTTCAATACAAAGTACCTGTGTGAATCCTTTAAACAAGTAACATGTTGTTAAATGAAGAATGTTATGAGACTTCAGTATCATTTAGCAGTGTTTCCCAAACTGGGTATATTGAAAGGACTCTAAAATTAAAACTTTATTCATATTAATTTCAATCAATTATTTTGTAGTCAATATTGTCGAAAAAAATACTTTAACTATTAATACCTATAACTTTTTTATTTATGAAACGATTTAAATAATATACATATACATTTGTATATGTAACATTAAACTTTTAAGAGAAGTTTGCCAAAAACAATTGTGAAAATTGGATTTAAATTAGTTAAGCCGACAGATAAAAAAAACAATCATTGTCTTAGGCTTTTTTACATTGATTTATATTGGATATGCCCCCGATAATCTCGGAATCTCGAAATGTTAATTTGGTCCAAGCTTATAAAACTTTAGGGTGTACTGGTCTTAACTCTACAGCTTAATAATCCTGCATAATATCTTGTTAGATATTATGCAGGATTATTAAGAGCAATATTCTAATTCTAATCAAATCATACCAAGAGCAATATTCTTCAGTCTACCTACCGTTAGAGAGATGAACTAAACTGTACTACATTCATAGTTAGTTTCTTAATTTTAGAGATCTGTTCTTTTCTCTCTACCTAATTTGAAATCTCTGCTTGTTTAGACGCGTAACTTAACCTCATGTTTTGTCTTAGCAGATCAGAAAATGGAAAATAAATATAATAATTCCTCGACTAGAAATCGAATCAACACCCATCTAATCTGCTGTAAGACTGTCTCACTGCACTACGACAGTTTACAGGTGTTAGTAAAGAGGATAATATAGTATTTAGTAATAAAGCCGATCAAGTGCGAATCGGCTTACAAGTAAGCGTTCCGTTAATATATACTTTACTTTAGAAGTTACAGTACGAGGGTAACATTATATTTTAGACTATAAAAATTATTTAATATTAAAAAAATCATAATTTTATACTTCATTATTGAGGCCGTCACAGCATCTTACAGTAAACAAGATGATTTCTTTGCCCTTTGCATATTTCTGGAGCTATCATGTGATCCACGATCTATATTAATCGAAAAAAGGTTAACCCAGGTCTGAAATTCATTATTATAATAAAATTGTACTAAAAATAAAAATACATACTGTACAATAATATACTGTATAATAAATGTATTTGTATTATATTAGAAGTATATAATTCATTGATGTCATTAAAAATTATAGATTCCATCACGGATCATCATTAATAATGCCGCCAGTCAAGAGTCAAGACTAGTATCTGGAATTTGGGCAAAAAACGGCCTTAAAAAAATGGAAAATGATTTGCTACAAATTGTAACTGAACGACTAACAGACACACGCACACGGCGCAACCGGAACTACTCGGCGCAGAACACTGATGTTTGGGGAGAGTAGGGCAGCACGAACATTTCCCAAAATTCCTAAGGAAAACGGAGAGAAAAACAGAATTTTACGCTTTTATAATTAACGTTAACGAAGAGCTACGACTGGTATAATATCAAGTACGGTTAGTGATAAAAACGAAGATTATTTAAATACTAAGAAAACATAGACAATAGAAACTCAAGCAGTTTTAAACATAATCTAAAACGAACAATGTAGGTGTCACTAAAGTGCCGCATCATCACGAGGCGCCACCTAACGGTCTCGCCCACCGTTCACATGCTAAACGATTCCATTCTACGAATATGCTTGTCATACAGTCTGAACTCTTTAGACATTGGTAGAAATATAAATTTACTAATATTATAAAGATGAAGCGTCTGTTTGGTTAAACGCGCTTACCTCCTGAATTATTGGTTAGAATTGACAAATAATTGTGGTGTTGCTTAGTCCGTTTAGCGTTTTGATTGTTATAGGTTATTAGTTCACGTTAACCGTTTATATATGTAACCCACTATGGCACAAAACGATTAGTTATTTCGATTTTACTAATAGGACGAAGCCGCCGATAAAAACTGTAAGATATAGTATGTATGTATGAGTGTGACTGCGTTCGAGCCCCACTCGGAGGAAAGAATTGTTATTTATTAATATTTTTATTTCTTTACCAAAACAAAAGCCCGGCGTTGAGTTTCGCTACTCAACACTCACTGCCTCGAAAAATTGGCTGGCTGAAAGTGGGCAACGGAGTGTCTTAGCATTATGATCCCTCTGCCTACCCTGCTAAATGCGGGATACAGCGTGAACCTGATTCACTGAACTGAACAACTGAACTATCGAAAACATCTTATTTTTTACCAAAATAAAAAATCTAAAGATTAGCAAAACTAAATTTAAAAAAATTCAAATCCAAATCCGCCAAGTTGGTCGGCCAAGTCATTAAACGATTGCACAAGTGGCAACCGACCGAAACATCTCGCGAACGACACCCAACGCCTATGGTGACCGCAGGTTGACGACCCCTCATTGTCTCGCGGCTCTGGCCCGGCTTTTACTCGGTGCCGGAGAAACCGCACCGTGAGAAACTATATCAGTACAAATATATATATATATATAGATGTAAATAAGTTTGAAAACGTTTATTTATATTTAAGGTTTACGCTGTATCCCACACACAGCATCCTGCTATGGCAGAAGGGACCTAGTGTTAAAACACTTCGTTCTCCATTTTCCGCCGAATTCTGGGGGCATTGCGTTGAGTAGGATAAATTATATTAATTTCCAGTTGTTTTGATGGACTTGCCGGATTTTTCTTGATTCTATGAAAAATAAGAAAAGAAACAATATTGACGCTATAAAACCGCCAAGCTAAAGCACTTTCAAGGACGATTTTCCGTCCGAATCTTCACTGTGACTCTAAATTCTAAAACAACATTAATAATAATTTACAATTGTATACTAGAGGAAACCAAAATTTTTGAGAAAAACAAAAAGTGATAATAACAAAAGTATAATTTATTAGCAAGGGGTTTCTTTGTTAATAAAACATTAAAAAAAATATATAAAAAATAGTCAACAATTCAATCTTCTTTTTCAAAGTCGGTCAACATAATACCCTGCATACACACGTCGATCGATCAGTTTTAGCAAATCAAATTGCAAAAAGGCTCTTAACGCTAACTGTCCTTTTAACGTGATAATAAATTATCTGTTGCTTACTTTCGATTAGCGAGGGCCAATAACCTTTGGAGTGGTCAATAAATAACTACTATTTAAGTTTAAAATGTTATTTGTATATATGTTAAATAAATAATAAAATTAAATCAGCTTCACGCTGTATCCCGTCCACAGCAGGCAGAGGGAACCTAGTGTTAAGACACTCCATTCCCCACTTTCTAACCAATGGAGGCATTGCGTGTTGAGTGGCGGTACTCAACGCCGCGCTTTGCGAGGCCAGGGCGAAGAAATAAAACATTTCACTTCCTCGAGTGGGGATCGAATTCACAACTGTCGCGTTACAGTCACACCAGTATAGGTATATATATAAAATTTTATATAAACAGCAATTTAACCAACTCTAATGCCTTTTAAACTGGAACAATGCCTGCAAATTGGCGGTTCACAGTAAACTAATTGTAGATACGACGGTAACGGCTCTAATAATCCTCTTTTGTGTCTCTAGCAAGGACGTGACGGTTATAAAAAAATATTAATTGAGTATTTATCTAGATAATATCTAAATATATAGTATAATTGTCAAATTATCCAATTTTCAACATTCATACTAATCATTGTAAATAAAGTCTGATTTTCAACACGATGGTTGTGGGTTCGATACCCACAGCAACAGAAGTAGAACGCTTCGGTAAAATAAAATGTGGCGTAGTTGTACCACTCGCACATCTCGCCTTCGGGCGGAGAACGGAGTGTTTTAGCAGTCTCTGTCTATTTGTTCGTTTGTTAGATTTTGATGAGACAGAAACATAAAAAATTAAAAAAAAAACCGTAGATAGACATAATTATTGTGAATTACAAAAATTTTAAGTTACCCAGAAACGTGTTGCAATATTAGATGATTCATTTAGTAAATAAAGCCCTAGTAACGCTGATGGAATTAATTATTTTCATATCTCATCTCCGTTAAGAGAAAGAGCGGTGTTGAGTTCCGCTATTTAACACGCAATGTTTGAAACATTTGCGGGAAATTAGTAACGAGTATATCGACACTAGTTTCTCATTGCCTTCACGGGCATGCGCCGTACAGCGGAAAGCTGAAGAAGAAAGAGTCGAGTCGAGTCGAATCAAAATTTTATGTTATACAGAAACGTGTTGCAATATAAGATGAGTCATTTGGCTAATCTAAATAAATTACTTGAAGCTTAATGCCACGAGGCGCAGTGCGGGGCGTTGTCTGTTTCAAATTTAATTAGGTTTCGCAAGTTTCGCTATATAAAGCAAAGTACCTATATAATAAAACGTTGGTATAACTTTTGCTTGGAATTTATTGGTATACCGGTATATTGGTATTGGATACCTCAGTTGAACTTTGAGAGGACAACATCGATGATACTAGTAGTTCACGTAAAAAGCATGGAAAGAAGACCGAACTCCGGAGGACACGTATGAAGAGATAGATGACAGAAGGATGCTGTGACCGTAAAGTTTTCTCTTGTTATCCAGTTATTAATAAAAGCGTAATAGGAGACATTATAGAGAAATATATTTTTCACGTTCGGATTAAACTTAAAATGACACATTCCGGTAAGCAATTTTTAAAATATTTTTATTATGCCTATGTGTGTTTCAAAAGTAAAATAATTTTATATACACCGATACACCAGTACACTGTTAAAATGGGCCATTACAGCCTCACACTGTTGAAGAATAGCTCATCTGTTATAAACAACTCGCAGTCACTGCCGTTTGATCACAGGGGCCCTCCACTTTCCACCTGATTTTGTGATCCTCACAGTGGCAGAGTTCAGCACAGTAATTATTTGTCTCTTCAAAACAGAGAAGTGAATGCATTAACACAATTCTTTAAAAAAAATTGTAGCTTCACGCTGTATGTACGCCGGGAACCTGGTGTTGAGTTAACCACTCTGATGATATTAAGACGCCTCCTCCCACCTTTCCGCCGAATTCTGTAAGCATTGTGTGTTGAATGGTGGAGCTCAACGCCGCGCTTTGCCTCATCCACACCATTCAAAAGCAAAAATCTATCATTCTACATCTACCGACCAAATACCACGAGGCTACGAAATGACTAGCAAATAAATGTCCATACAATACAATTGATGTACAAAGGCGTGCCCTGAATGACGTCACCCAACCGCCTGCATCAAGCAATGCATCTAACAGCTGTGACCCTTTTACCGGACCTAGTTCACATCTGATTTGGTATTACATTAGGATAATAAGAATCTATATTAATACTGTAAAGCTAATGAGTTTGTTTGGTTAAACTCGCTGATCTTAGGAACTACTGGTCCGAATTCGAAACAATATTTTTGTTGGATAGTCCATTTTTCTAGTCATATCTTAGTTATTTTCTTCAAAACACGCGGACGTAGCCTCAGATGAAAGCGAGCTATTTATATTTTATGTTGATTTTAATAGTGACTAGTCCGTGGAATACGGAATGACTTAACACTAGGTTCTCTCCGTTTTTAGATGGTTAGTAGAAACAGTTTTGTAACGTACATTTGTTCTTTTTCATTGGGATTAGATCCAATTGACTTGCCCTTCAAGTACCTATAGAACGTATGCCTCTTGATTTCTTGATTTTTAGCAGGTTAAGCAGGTTAAGGCGAAAAGAACCAAATACTAATTACTAAAGCAAGGAAGTTAAAATAATCTTTTACATCGAGTGTAAATCGAACCCACGATAGTTGCGCTTATAGTTCGATTCTGTGTCGAATTAGAAATAATATTAAAAACTATAACAATAATTAAGTATTTAATTAGTATATTTAAGTGGGAAATTCACTTGGCCTTTACTTTTTTTTAATTATTATAATCAATATTACGGTATACAGTATGTGTTATAATAATTAAAAGTTGATTAAATGTCGATAATATTAATAATTATTAATGATTTTAATTGTATATACCTGTATGTATGTTTATGTCATAATTGCATACATATATCATAAGAACTAATGCTAAATAAAATAGCTCTTCTCAGTAATTAAAATAATTGCTTTAAAAAAACAGAATTCCTTGGTGTTAAATAGAGTGTTTATATTTAAGTACCTTTAGATCCTTATAAAAAAATAATTAAATGGTGAATTTGTGAAAATTGATGTTGAAGTTAAATGGCACGAACAATTATGTACAAATAAAGGTTAATTACTTTTTAAAAACATGTGAGTGAAACATAAAACCTGACTGCTTGAACCAAATGAATATATCCAGTAAAGCTCACACCATGAAGATATATCCAACGCGCGACGTTTTATTTATCAAAATTTGTTAACTGGTTTTACAGTTACAAGGGAACAAATGGACGGATATATATATAGGTACATACGTGCTAAAACATAACCCCCATTTTGAACGTCCACATCTGCGTTAACTATATTTTTTTCTTACTTTCCTCCGTATTGCGTGTAGCATGGTAGGCAGAGAGATCCTGGTGTCAGGACACAGTTACAATATTATTAATATAATCTATAATATGAATTTTTATTTTAGTTCAAAACGGTATTAGTATTAACAAGCTAACAAAAACTACAGATTTTAAGAGAAATCTTAATTTTATAAAGTGGCATTATTTCATAAAATAGTTTCATAAATGTTACTACACTACAATGCATTCAAACGAGGAGTTACGTAAACAGTTCAATAGCCTTCAACTGGGTTTCTTAGGAACGTCGCAGTTAAAGTTAACTATTTGCTTAGTGTATGGTTAAATATAACCGTTTCATGGCTGAAGCCTATAATTTGTGTGATGAAATATCCAAATTTATAAACTTAATTTAATTACATAACAATTTACTGATAATTCAATATACCTAGCTTTTTGTATAAAATAATTTCGTCGTAGGAAGTAATTATACAAAATGCCGATAAAAAATATATTTTTAGTCTACTGCTGGGAACAGTGAATGATGCGATTACTGTGTCTTTAAATCTCCCATTAGTGTTTGGATTATGAAGATTATAAGAAAAAAGTACTACAGATAATTAAAAAGTCAATAACCAAAACTACAACTTATAGTGGTTATTAAAAAGGCACGTGTTCCACGCGTGTTTAAATTTTTTAAGATTGTTCAAATAAATATATATTTTTAAAAATATATTTATTTGAATAATCTTAAAATTTTTTATAATTCTCAGACCTGAGAAGAATCGACGCTAGATATACCTTTGGAGAACTATTTAACCGACTTAATTTTTTTCAAGTTAATAATTTACAGATTTCCAATTATTTATTAATAACAATCTTACTATTGAAATACAGTATTTAGCTAAACCCTTAATTCACATTATTACAGTATTAGTATCATTTACTTTTTCAAGAAAATTGGCTTTGCCACCATTTCTCTTTTATCAAAAAAATAAATAAATAAAACATTAAAAAAAACTATTCTATCATACAAACTAATCTTGTATAGGTTTATATATATATATAAATATAATAAATAGAAATCTCATAAAAGTAATTCATCGAGTCCAGTCACCGCGCCGGCGTGATTCATTCATACCCATGCAAATTAATTCAGTAGTACGTTTATATTTGGATTGTATTAAATTTGTATTTTATATTTCTTTGAATACTGTGAGGTACCGGAAATACCTTATTTATTGATAAATTAATTCATTTATTTATAGAGATAGAGTGATTTAGATGTAACGTGCACGCACAGTAGGAAAGGCAGAGGGAACCTAGTGTTAAGACACTCCGTTCCCTATTTTTCGATGCATTCTGGAGGCAGTGCGTGTTGAGTGACAGAGCCCAAAGACGTGTTGTGCCTCTACACCAGAGCGAAGAAATTAAAATATTAAATATTTCAATGCCTCGAGTGAGAATTGAATCTTTAATCTTTCGCGCTTACAGTCACACGCTTGTGCCCCTACGCCACGACTGGCTTCTTAGAGAGAGTTTTGTATTTATGTTTACAATTTCTACTTTTAAAATATTTCTCTCGTTTGTAAACTTTTAATAAATCTATAAATATTCCAAAACAGTGTTAAAAGTGATGGCAAATGGCAATTCTATACATTCAATATATAAATTAAAACAAAATCTTGGTAGTTTTCACACAAGCAAGAAACGGAAGCCTAAAAAGTTTATATATACGTTTATACCTACATTCACGCAAAAACCACTGGATGGATTTTGATGGAACTATTTTTATCATATGGACCGTTTATTTTGAAAGTGGTGTAAGTCCATTTTTGAGAAAAATGAGCTATCACGTAATTCATGCTTAATTTAATGTAATTTTTTTATATATAACTAGTCCGTGTTTAATTTCTTAAAAAAAACCCATGTTTTGAACAACTTAAAATCGGTCGGTAAATGAAATTGCATAATCATCGACATATTAACCTTTAATTTTCTCGAAACAAAAGAAAATGGACTTACAACACTCTCAAAATAAACGGTCCATATAGTTGTTACTCGAATACATATAGGCTATAAATATTTAAAGGTCCGAATACCTGTTGTGACGCTCATGACAGCTCTTTAAAAGATATAAATTAGTATAGCGCTTCAAGGAAAGCTGGTCAACTTGGTAAGTATTTTCTGTTGGCATAAAAAATCCAAACAGCCCAGCTAAACCTTCAAAGATATGAATATAATTCTTTTAAGAAATGTTCATTCGAAAATTCCAAAAAAACACCAGCTGTGAAACCCTAGGATATCGTCTTTTCTATAAGAGACATTATAGCGCCTGAGCAAATTTATTAATATAATGAGTATTTCCGTTAACATAAGGAAGCCGGTCAAGTGCGAGCCTGACTCACGTACTTAGGGTTCCGTACCAATTTTTTGATTGTTGCTCAACGGAAAGAACTACACAAATAAAGTCAAATTTTTGACAAATTTAATTTCATGGATGTATCCACTCATTTTGTATGAAAAGAAATACAAATATAAGTGTATGTAATGTTCTCTACATTTATTTGCACTGAAGTATTCTCTTGTCAAATTTTATGATTCTATTTAAACCAGAAGAGTTATAGTCTATATGCGGCAAAAACTAACAACAAACGGCCGTATATTTTGATTGCCTTGACATAAAACATCTTAATATGAGTTTAATAGTAAGTATGCTCTCTGAGTGCGGCTAAAATTGACATATAAATTGTAGAAACCTCGTTATAGACCTTAAAATCACTTAAAAGACGACAGGATAATATATAAAAAAGTAACATTTTCCTCACCTGCAATGGTACCTATCATTCAGAGACCGAGGCGGAGAGTCGAATCTCGTACATTTTCACTTTGTCACTTCACCCCACTGCACTACACTACACTGTCACATGCACATTGCTCAATCCAAATGCACCTGGAACAATGGAAAAATATAATAAGTAAAAATTATTAAAAAGAAAAAAAAAAAACCTTTTCTTTTGGCAGTTTTTATAGAGGGACTTAAAAATAACCTGTTTTGTAATTTTGTCAAAATCAATGGTTAATGAACTATTAATTACTCGAAATAAAGAAAGTGTTTGATTTTTTTAACCGGTTTCAATGTCACGATTATTTGCGTTGTGTTAGCTACATATCAAAACAAAAGATGATAAGACTGATATAATCTTTTGATAGAAATCATCCGTATTATCAGAATATTTTGTATACATACAAACTACTAAGATATTTTTAACTTCCCGCTATATCCCGCACATAGGAGGGTAAGTGTTAAGACACTTTCGTTCCTCGCTTTGCGATGATTTCCGGAGATATTGCATGTAGAGTGGCGGAACCGAACGCCACAATTAATAAAATAATATAGGTTAACAAAAATCATCAATTTATTATAAAACTAACTCGTAAGAAAGTTCCAGCAAATATTACACACAGACGCAACAATACACTTCGGTTGAGCTCGGACCCCTGATGGAGGGTCACGGGTACAAATTCAATTGTATTATACACAAAATAGGTAGTGGTAGGTACATAAGCTGTCACGATACACAAATAACGAACGCACCCCTCATTTGAATTCGCAACATCCAGGTAGGCTTGTCACGTTCTTGATGGCGAAGAAATAAGGTTACCTGCACACGTGGTCGTTTTGCGATAATATGGTTCTATATAGAAAGATCGGTAACCAGAAGCCATTTATAAAGATAATAATAGTTAATTAATATATTTTTTCATAAATTACATAAATTATTCTAATTAACTTACTAATACGATAAAATAAATATATTCTTTTATGAAATATCATCGCCATTACTTTTTATAATAAAAAAAATGTATCGAAATCTGATCGAAAAATAATTCCCACTGAAAATTATAAATTATTTTCATTGCCTAGCTCTGGTAACAAGACATTGCGCAGCCATTCACAAAATGTCTCAAAAATTAGGCGGTGCTTGGAAAACGAGTCTCTTAACACTAGATTCCCTCTACCTATCCTTACTATATGCGAGATAATAAAACATTTATATTATTATTTTATTCCATCTAGGGAATTTAGCATAGCCTTACCAAATATAACACTAAAAATTAAACATAAAAAACGAACATAAAGAGAAGAGAAAGTTAATTTTGACGTTAACAGGTCAAGATATTCAAAATTAATAAATGAAGGTTATAATTTTATAAAAGCCAACTAGTTGGTCAAATTTTGTATTAAAAATGAGAACATAAAATTTTTAATGCTTATTATAGCGTAAAAGAACAACATTTCATAAATGTATATATGTACAAGTTAAAGATAAAGAACACCTTTCACTCAAACACACATGAAATTATATTTTTGTATATAGAAAAAAAAATATTACATTGATGAAGACATGGGGTGTATAAAATCACTCAGCCAAGATCAAGTGCCACAAGTGCTATAAAATATGGTCGCAGCTATAAATTATGTGAGCCTAGAATCCAGTGGTTTACTAGGAACCTCGAAAGAGTACCAATACTCAGTTTCCAGTTCCATCATCAGACCACCTCAATGATACCATATTGTCATCTAAGCTGCGTATAACTGACAACATGACAAATATCATGATATCACAAATATTATTAGTACGAACGTAAGTTAAAGTAAAGTATTATTACGACAAAACAGCTTGTAAAACAACTGCGACAAGACAGTCGCCCCAACCCCCGACAGTCGCAACACACAACGCAGCCTAATTCTATTACACCAATAACAGGGCGTTACCGTATTAATGCACACAAACAGTACTGCCAAGAAAGTGGACCTCTCTCACTCACACCTACCCGCCCGCGGGGGAGGGAGAGGGGGGGGACAGTTGACAATCAATAATGGCGGTCGTTTTATTTCGCGAACATCTCATCTCATGTTTTCGTTGTGGATTCTGTGTGGTAATAATTTTATTTATTGCCAGTTTTTTTGTTTAAATGACATAATATTAATATAGACAATGAAAAGAGAGTAACGTCAAATAGCACTAGCTGAGTTCTGCCACTCAACACGCAATACCTCCAGAATTCGGCAGAAAGTGGGGAACGGAGTGTCTAAACACTAGGTTTCCTCTGCCTACCCTGGTGTGTGCGGGATACAGCATGAAGCTGATATATTTATTTAATTATAGGTTACGAGCCAAGTCAATATTTTAAATTTATTTCCAGTTCACTAAATTCACTTTATGTAAAACTAAAAAAAAATCAACCATTTCTTTACACTCAAAAAAAGGTATCAAAAGCATTAATGTGAAATCATGGCACCCCTTCAATCGTTGGGGGCTACATTCGCCATAATTTGCCGCTTCCTGCGGAGGGGCGATGAACAGTTATTACTGTTTTACCACCTAATAACGTTATTTTTCAAGTAATTTTCCATATTGCGCCTGTTTATTGCAATTTGTTTGTACTATTAATTAAATTTCGTATGATCATATTTTTTATTTAAAATAAGTTATGGACATAGCTATTACTTTAAAAATCAATTATTTATATACCTAATTAAATAATTTATTCAAATTCAGGCTTTTTCCCGCATAGCACGGTGGACAGAATGATATCTATAAGAGTTTTTAAGTATTCCCCGGACTAAACGCAGAAGAGTGAAAGGCTAAGTTACTGTTTCCTACCACTTCTCTACTAATAGATATCCATTGGATGGCATCTCCGTATTTTGTTTGATCCACTGCATCACGACAGCTTTTTTTAACTTCACACTGTATTCCGTAGGCAGAGGGAACCTGGGAACCTAGTTTTAAAACCTTAACCTTAACTTAAGGCAGCCACACAGCTTATAAGACAAACAAATATAACGCAGAAACACAATATAGCGATAAAATGTCTAACAAAAGACAATGCCCAAGCAATAAATACGGAACAATTCATCTAAATAATACTCCGGAGGGTGGTGATGTATGTACCCTAATCTAAGCCTCGCAGTATAACTAAGGGCTGCTTTATATCAAATTTCTCGCCGAATGTAAGAGCTTTTTGGGCACAATGAAGAAATTATAGCCGAGTTAAGGGTTTTTTTAAAATGTTATATTATAAATTTAAATGTTATTCTGAACATGTTTACTTACTGTACGTACTATTTGTGTATACATGTAAATTTAAAGGTTATAGATATGTACTTCGGTCTTTTTAAAATTTTAATCGAGTAAATAAATTTAAATGTTGTATTATAGTATAATATTTATAGAAACATCTCGGCATCACTAGTTCCATCACGCAGGTAGCAGGGTAGGCTGATGCAACCTAGTGTTAAAACATTCTGATCCCTTTAACACACTTGCGTTCTCCACATTTCGCCGAATTCTGGAGGCATTGTGTGTTGAGTGGCGGAACTCCACGCTGCGCTTTGCCAGAGGAAGTAAAGATATTTAAAAAGTTAACACTGACTCACGACTGATTTTACACACACGTATAATATTAGATATTGTCTTGTTTAAGAACATTCGAGCAACTAAAATTTGTCTCAAAAACGCTGTCACCAGTTTAGCTCTGTGCCTGCTCTGTACCCAAGTAAATGTCACAGTAGCCCTCTTATCAAACCCACCAGTCCCCTATTGGGGCGACGATCAATCAAAATCACAATATGACAAACTAACGGCCGACGCCATTTTATTGACCACACCACGTATTAGCTTTGAAGTTTGAACAAATGAAATGTTGTGTGTGTGTGTACTTTCTATATTTATTATTAATGGTAAATAAATTTTGGTTATGATTATTTACTTACTTTATATAAACGGGATTAACAAAAGGTTTGTTTATAGCAACGTTGTTCACTACATTTCGTTCAATTTAATTACTGTGTGGTCGGTGAAACATAATGCCGGTGATGACATTCAATTTAAAAAAAAAAGAATCTTCCCGTATTTTCCCGCAAAGCACTACCCTACTTCCTGCCCGAAGTCGAAACATCAAATAAGACGACAATTTAGTTTTTAATTTACACTAAATCCTTCGAAATAAATATATTTGTCTAGAATTAATATTAGTTAACTTACATCATGAATTTACATATCTAAATGCGGCGATTATACTTTGAATTAAAGTTTATTTAAATTAAAACATATTTTATTCCATCGTATACCATAATTTCTTTCAAATAATAAAACTTTGACAGACACATAATCTGTGGGATTAAAAATAAATAAAGCGCACGCATTGTCTCTGGTGTAATCGGCTGTCCTTTACGCACGTGTTGTGTTAGAGAGAGAGGGCAGAACAAAAACTTGCCCCCAAACGCAGCCGCTTGAAATTGGACCCTTTGTAATTTTTATTAACTGGCTACGACACTGCACTTATACAGCCAGAAACATGCAGTTATAAAAATGAACGAGTAAAGAGAATTAACATGCTAACATAATTTTTAACAAGCCATTTAAATATTTATTATTCATTTAATTCTGAAACTTAAAAGTGTTAACGAAAAGTGGAAAACGGAGTGTCTTAACTTGTTCTCTCAGCTTACTCCACTTAATATCAGATTTACGTGAACACACAAAATATATCAAAGTTTTGCAATATGCAAATCTGAAAGCATTTTTAAATATAATAAATGCTATTGCGGTACACGGTCACAGATAATCTTATAGTGTTTTTACTTTTTGTTTCAATTATACAGATACTCCATGCGCATAAAGCCGCAGATAAAAAAATTAATTGGCCTTGATTTAACATGACTTCTCCAATTAGTCGTCGCCCTCGGCTGTATAGTGTGCGTCGTTATATAAATTATAACTAAACCTTATGTTTTTAACAAGAAATATTCGCTCAGAACGCCATAATCAAAGAAGTCAACTGAAGAAGACATCTCTTTTATGCATAGAATACACTCTGAACTAAATATTTTTTTTCTTGTAATTTACTTCTATTATATTAGCATACAATAAGTAATAACGAGATATTACTTCATTAACTGCGACAATCACAAAAATTATATAAAACACTTAAGTGTCAATTGTTATTTTTTCTGTGTTTATTTATTCAGCTTCACGTTTTATCCCACAAATAAAAGGGTAGGCAGAGAAAACCTAGTGTTAAGACACTCCGGTACCATTCATTGCCCAAAATTCATTGAACCGAGTGAAAATCGAACCCGCGACCGTCCCGTTTACAGTATATACAAATCCATAAGCACCAATTCGCAGTAAGCGATGTGTATTGCAAAGTGAACACGACATTCGTTAACGGTCCAAATGGCAAAATACTGTAGCTTATTAAATAAATGCGAACATTGAGTGTACATTTGTCATTTTGTATGTACTAGAAGTAAATTTTATTTGATTGTTAGGAAATTAGTAATATTTTTGTTTTGTTATAGTGTACTTTTATTATTGTCACGAAATTTGGGGGAAAATGAGGAAGGGAGTATCTTAACACTGCTTTAAGACATTCCAATTCACAATTTCTACCCTGTAGTGCGTGAAAAAGCGTGAAGCTGCTTAATAGTTTAAGACAATTTAAGTTTGTTAATAACTCTACGAAATGCAATTAGTTAAACCTGACAGTTTAAAACACAGTCTGATCTAATAATAGTATTTTGAATATAAATGGTAGGCTAAGGCGCTATAGTATAGCGACCAGCGTGGGTTCTATTCCAACTCGAGGGAAAAGGTTATAATTGTATTCATTTTAATAAATTCCGATGTAACGTATAAGAAGACCATTATTTGTGAACTAGGTATACACCTCTAGATAAGAATTACAAAAACGACCAATTCTACGTTATAAACCTACCAACTTAATACATAAATCGTAGGCAGATATATAAACATTTTCACTTAGTTTCAGTACTATAGTGCTCATTTTTTTTAGTACAACAAGACATAATTTCGATTAAAGTTTTCTAAATATAATTGTTATCTGAAGAGTTTGTTCGGATGAACGCTATAATCTCAGGAATTACTTTTAGTTAGCCAAAAAAAAAACGTACTAAATAATCGACATTATCATAAATTAATACTTGCTTATAATATTACGAAAAATATATCTGAAAGTGAACCTTCGAGAACACGGAAGACTCGTCAGCGGAATGAAAACAAAGCGAGTAACGTGTATCGATTGTTGTGCACGCAGCGAATTTATTGTTACAAAGAAACGTGGCGTACGATAAACACCTACTGTAAATGGTTATAATTAACAAGCAAGTATATTTGTGAAAAATAATATCTGGATATACTGGTCCGATTTTCATTGTTTTTGTTTTGTATGAAAGCTGCATTCTTCAGAAGTGCTATAGGCTATATAACATTACATTACACATATATACTAATATATTTTAAAGTACATTCTAATTTGACATGCAATTTATTCTGCCATGTTAATAACAACCGTCGTTGCTACGCGACTGCTACCGCGACGTTTTGATATTCATCCTGAAAATAAATATAATAGTCACTTTTAGCATTTCATCTAGATTGAAATTATAGTTTACTGTATAACATACTAATAAATAATTAAGGAGATGTCACTGATTCCAAATGACCTAGCGGGCGGCACACTATGACCGACGCGAACGGGCAGATGACGTTGACGGTTTTATAAATTTTCATACATTTTCGAACTTTATTTGTTGTTTATAATTAATTTAAAATACACTTTGATTCTCTTCTTATTTTATTTGATATTGCCCGCTAAAATTATCCTACTTAATAGAGGGAAATGTTTAGTTATTTCGTAGAGTCGATATCTATGTACGCACGTACGGAAAACTTTAGGTACTTTTTCTAATATTAAGAATACCTATCCTTTAGTTACTTTTAATCCTTTTGTTAGTTCATTTCAATAACTCAGATAATTTTTTCTAATAATGTGTATCTACTTATTATTCTTTTTGATTATTTGAGCTTATATTTTCTTACTAATTCTATTGAGAATTGAAAATAATTTCATGAATATATTTAATAAATATTCTTATAGTTGAAGCAGGCGTAGCCGCGTCCGGGTCCACTAGTATCTATATAAGGTTCGATTTTAATCTCGAACCGCAAATACCCGTAGATTTCATCAGAAAAGTGGGGAATAGAAGTTTTAATGGGGACGGAGTGTCTTAGCACTTGGTTTCTGCCCTGCTATGTGCGGAACAGCGTTTAAAATAAATAATACCTAGTAAAAAAACTTGCTTTCCTACACTCGCTACGAAATGCTATTGGATGTGGTCGGATCTATAATTTAAATGCGTCTTAATTAGGGCGGTTTATTAGATAACTCTGCAGAGTTCCGCTATTTAGACCCTGGCTCCATCATCAGACCAGTTCGATTATACCATATAATTGTAATGTTGCCTAAGCTACGTATAAACGACCATGCACCTAAAAAATGACTACGTTTCATAAAGATACAATAATTAAGAGTAGATTAATTAAAAATGCATGTAAAACGAGAAACCTCCTTTCTCTGCGGTCCTCCTAACGTTCTTAAATTGCGTGTTGAATGGCTGAACTCAACGCCGCACCTTGTCAACAGAGAAACAGAGGAAAACAGCGAAAATTAAAATAATTTAAATATAGTCATTCCCCCTCTTGAGAATCGAAGTTCGATCATTTCCTACATTAATAATATTATTAGGATTAGCAATAAGCATACTTTAGGTTGAACTCCGAGATAAAATAAAGCGGATAATGGGAACATATAAATGATCTATATAGGAAACTATTACAATAATGATCTTTACTATTACGACTGAGGCGCATAATTATGAATGAATATGAAATTTATCATTC
This sequence comes from Heliconius melpomene melpomene, assembly GCA_000313835.2. Taxonomy (NCBI): domain Eukaryota; kingdom Metazoa; phylum Arthropoda; class Insecta; order Lepidoptera; family Nymphalidae; genus Heliconius; species Heliconius melpomene. Next base: position 965,478 of record HE671164.1, on the reverse strand, counting down.
TACTAATCTCAAACTGATAAACCGTAATATCTATAACGTAAAAGTTTTTTTTTAAATACTAATAGTCAAATTAATAGGTCTTATAGAAAGAAGAACATCTTTTAAAGATTATAAAGTTTTTAATTTAATTTTATCTGCGCAACGGAGTCAGATAGAAATGAAGTAAGAAAATATTTTTGAAATAGAACAAAAAAAAATAGTGTACTTCCTTAAAAAAGCATCCATTTTACCTACAAGTCACATTTAATTTCACCAACTTACAAAGAAAGGTATAATATTTTTCCTATACATAAGAAAGAATGGTCAAAACGTCCCTAGCGCAAAATCCCGCAACCCTAAGCTATACGAGTATATTTAAAGTATGAAATCAGCATTACTGTATTGATCTGATTGGCTGTGTTCTAAAAGACAGATATAGTCCTTATTTTTAGGCTATTAAGGTACATTTTAAAAGTAAAAGTTACCTGCCAGCTTGGGTTACGTTGAAAATTCAATTCCAAGATATGACGCAATGTTATATTATAAACAAGCCTCTCGCCCTGGTTTTTTTGCATTTTTCTCCTGAATAATAGCGGCACATAGGTATTTTCTTGTTAAAAGAAATGAGTAATACTCATACAAGAGAAAATTCATAATCTGCAGCTAAACATAACGACACTAGAAGATCCCAGATAACATATGAAAATTACGAAACTCTCAAATACAATCCACATAAGAGTAACATTAAAAAATATATATATAATTTTCAATAGTTATATTTCAAATATGTAATTTAGGTAGTACAGCTACAGAGTAAGTGTTTCACACACGATACAAATTTTGGCGCATCTCTCGACATCCAACTTGGCATTTCACCCTGACGACTGGAGCTGCGCCAAGCACTCCTATTGGTTAAACGTTTCATTGTTCTTTGAAGTAATTTGTACTTCATATTTTATATAACCAAATATGTCGCGTTTTAGTTCCCTATTTACGTGATGAAAAAAATGTAAGTCGTGGTGGTTAATTTCACTTTGTATCCTGAACATAGCAGGGTAGATAGAGGGAACTTAGGAACTTGTTAAGATAAACCGTTCCCATTGAGACATTTGTGAGCCACATTCTTCTTCTGAGCCATCTTCTGAGCCACAACTGAGCCCGTACTTATAAATCGCTCTCAAGATCGATCTAAAACTTGAAAGCAGTTTATAAATACGAGTCCCAGAGAGAGGGTGGGTAAATATATAAAAAAAAATAAGTTATACAATATTTTTTCAACCTTCTTTATTAAGAGATTAACGTTATTCCAAAAAAAAGAAGTAAATATCTCACGAGATAGAGATTGCAAGATTATAATTTTTTTTATATTAAACACGAGGCGATCAAGATAATCTACTTGTATGTGTTAATAATATAAAATATATGAATGGTAATAATGTAACAACAATAGCATATGTGGGAATGTTTGAAATCAAAGTAGACGACTTTTACAAATGAATGCAGTCAACAAAAAAAACATTAATACCGACTTTGAGAATAAAAGTAGTTTTTATAATTACTGGTATTCAAATTCATATCTATGGTTCTGGGTTCCCCTCTCTGTGATTGATTATTTCTATGTTTTTGTCACGTCCCCACTGCAATAGACAAAGCGCGGCGTTGAGTTCCGCCACGCAACACGCAATATCTCGAAAATTTGGGGAAACTGAAAAATGGAGAGTACGGAGATTTTCTGCCAACCCTGCTATGCGAGAAAAAGCATGAAACCACATTTTTTATTTAAATTCACGTAATTAACTCTGAATTGTAACTTTCAGTAGGTAACTAACTACATGTTAAAAATGCTGGCGTTTCCTTCGCAACATCAGTTGGCACGATTTCGCTGATTTGGGAGTTTTAAGCGCCATTGTTTTAATTCTACATTAGAATGTAACAATTAATTAATTTCACTCTGTCTGTCTGTGATTTTAGCATAACGATTTTAAAATGTTGTTAGTATAAAAATAATGAAATTTATATTTTTTCGACTCTTTTGGTAACAAGACAATGACAATGCGACACAATATCTTAAAAATTGAGCGAAAAGTGGAGAACGGAGTGTCTTAAATCTTAATACAATGTTTCCTCTATCTATCTTGCAATAAAAATTATAGCTTCACGCTACATCCCGCATATAAAAAGTAAAAACATAATAAACTTATTATAACAGTCGTTCTAGTCGGCCAGATACCTGACGCGAAGTCGCATTCATTTACAATACATAAATCTTGTGTGAATATAGCAATAACTCTCGACCGCGTTATTAATGGCAGCGACACTGTTCCTACCCGTTACTGGTCTAGAAGGGCTTCATAATATTTTATGTTATTTTAAATCAAGCAATATGATAGGTTTATAATAACATAATATACGATCTGCAAATGAATTTCTCGGCAACTAAAACATATACCTACTGATATTCTTATTGTATAACCAATATTTGAAGTTAAACTTTAACTTAAGTTAACCGATTTTGATGAAGCCTAATTGTCCAAATTTCATTAAAATCGGTTCAATAGTTTTTGAGATATGGTGACCATGCTATTCTCGGAAAGACATACACATATACTGTAATACATACAGAAGGTTTTTATTTGACGTCGGTTTAATTTTAAAATTTATTTTTATATCTTCTACGACTCTTCGCCCGCAACTTTGTGTGTAATATGGAAAATTCCATATTTTAATTTCGAAATATACTCTCTTAATGCCTCCCTAACCTACATGCCATATTTTAGATATATGTATCTGCAAAGTAGGTTAAACTTTCACAATATATTATATAGCATTTCTAATTCAACCCTACACAAGAAAAATCCTATAAACCGCAATAACATTAGAAAATTTTTAAACATTTATGTTCTTAAAAATAATGCAGTGTTATCCTGAGAAGTGAAACGAGGACAAATATAGGTCGCGAGCTGAATGGTACTTTGTACTATTCATTTGAGATGTAGGCATGGCAGTAGCTATATACTCGTAACACTAATCTGTTGATACATATAAATGAAATTGAAAAGTCTGTCTGTTTAACTAAATCACATAAGTGTTATGTATAAGGTTACGTTATATGCATATAAAGTATATTTTTGTGTTAAAAGCAAAAGTGACTGGCAACGAAGACCCCAAGATCGGGATGAGTGGGCATTGTAGAGGCTAAATTTAAAAAATATTGAAAATAACGTGAAGTAATAGGTACAACCTTACTAAAGAATAGTCGGTAAATATAATAAATTTTCTCAATTCCAACCAGTAAGTAGTTCACGAGATAAGCGCGTTCAACCAAACAAACTCTTCAGTTATAACATTAATACGTACGTAAAGGTAACGTTAAAAGAATGTCACACACACACAAGACAATCCTATAGTACATACACTTGCATATATTTGAGAGCAACAAGGGCCATTATGTTCTGACGTAAACGGTTTTCTCTCGTCGACTGTTTTGTACATCATTTCCTGTACGGAGGTAAATAAGGCCGCACGAAGAATCTGTACGGCTATTATAAACTATTTTACATTTATATTGAACTGGCTGTGAGCGCTGGCTTTACTTAAATATACTATTATAGGTATATAATAAAACTGGGTTTCCAGGTATCCTCTGCCTATCCTGCTAGGTGCTAAATACAGCTTCACGTTTTAAAAAAAACATGTAATTTACAGCTTAAAACATATTATACAGTAAGTAAGAGCTTACTAAGCCCCTTTACATATAAAGTTTTAACCTTTTGATCTTTAAGCGTAAGTCTTTAAGCGGAAGTGCCTAAGTTTTTTCTAATAGCCACTAACACAATTTGTCGCTCTACTTCCTGTAATTTAAATGAATAAATAGCATTTTTTATTTATGATTCTATAGAACTATTTAGTTTTGTACCAAATGCAAAAACTATATCAGTTTACGTTACTTACACGTATGAAATATAATAAACTATATCTAAAACAGTATACGAAAAATAATAATCAACCAATAAAATAATATTGAAAGTTTTCAAATTCTTGACTTTTTCCACATTTTTATAGACAAGTGGTGGAAAAAAGCACCTATTTTAAAAACATAAGCATCTTCCCTCGAGTGGGATTGAATCCACAATCACAACAGTAGTCAGACATTCCTATTATACCTCGATGGCATATTAAATGAGAAGCAAAACCAAAAAAACAAAACATAAATCTTTCAAAAGTGTACCAAAACGGTCGCATGAGTCATTACCACCTTTACGAGTAAGTAGGTATCTCGAATTTTAGGGTTCTATACCACAAAACAAAAAAAGAGAACTCTTATAGGATAATTATTAGAATTTTATTTTTTCACAATATTGGACCATTTCAAACTTATAATTACAGCTTATTTAAGTTTATCAACTTTTATAAGTTGTGTATTGACCTTCATAAAATCATTACGGAACCCTCATTGAACGAGCGAACGACTCGCACTTGACCGTCTTTTTTTCTTAAGTGCAGGGAGCATTTTTTGCAAGTTTAATCTGTCTTCTGTACCGTGACGATTGGATTTATGCTTTATTTGCGATAACGATACATCAACCGTGTACCCCGAATATATTATATGTAAACCGGTTATTTTTACTGACACCTTAAATGGAATCTGTTTAAAGTACGTGTATACTTAGATAGATATATATATATTTGTTCGTCAAACTATAGAATAAATATATTTATTTGGTGTTTTTATTAGGAAAAAGTTATTGAAAGACAGATGTACAGTAATAATCTAAATATTTTAGGCAAACATAGGGAACTGAGTGATATAATTTATAACGAGATAGCGTGATTAGAACACGCACCTCTTGACCTGATTCCAAATACACAATATTAAACAGTATTTACCTAACACGAAAAAAAATCCAAAAAGCAAAAACCCTATAACCCTCTCAAAGCACAGCAAAAATGGAGTAAAAGTAGAACGAGCATAAAAATTATCTTTTTCAAAAAAGCTACTTAAAAAGTCCGCTTAGACACCAAGAGATTTGAACAAAAATGAGTGCCCCGCCCTGGATGGGTGGCTTCAGGCATGACCTACATTTGCATTTTAATACTAGCACCAGTGTGTGATATGTGACTCGAGACTCGACTAACATTTACAAGACAGTGTACGTTTTTTTTGTGTATAGTTGAAACTAAAAAGTCTTTGTAAAATCATCTGTAAGACAGAACGTTAGGCTTTTGGTAACAATATGGATGGGATTTTTAGATAACTTAACATTTAATCGACCATCGATTATGAGTAGTGCCTGTAATATGTGATATATATTTTTTAGATTCAAGCTGTATTCCGCACTTAGGATAGGAAGAGAGAACGTTGTGGTTAGACACTCCTTTCCCCAAGTATCCTCAATTTTTCGAGATATTACGTGTCGGAGTATTACGTATTTTATCGGCCTAACAAATCGAGATAAAATTAATATTAATTTAATTCATTTTCATCGTGAAAGTAAATGAAGTTTAAAGTGACATTGCAATTAATATTCACCTACTTTTTTAATGCATACAAATGCGAATATATGGCAACGAGACAAAGAGCGGCGTTGCAAGCAATGCCTCAAGAATTCAGCGGAAATAGGGGAACGGAAGTATCCCAATGGAGAACGGAGTTTCTTTACACTAGGTTCCCTCTGCCTACCTGCCATGTGCAGTATACAGTGTAAAGCGTAGAAAAGAATAATTTAAAGCAATGAAAGACCTTAAGGCATTCTTCATGAATTCTGTATCTTAATAATACCAAACTAACCTTTACGTAAGCCGCCGTAATGTGCATAAGAATTTAAGTCTTTCGCCTCATTTAAGTTTCAGATAGAGCTATAACACTAAAATTTATTTAATTCTCGCCCTTATTTTGTGGTTGAAAAGCTAACATCAAACATCAAAGGTTTAAAAGTCAAAACCGTTTAAAAACGACCATTTCTCCAAGCCGAGGTATTCATTGTAAAAACTAATTTAGCGACTTCGACGAACACGTAGCAAAAATTTTCGAAATGTCACTATTGAATATTAGTTTCTTTGGAGACCTTATGGCTCGGTATATAAGGGCGAGAGTAGGGTGTTCGATTCCGACCGACGCAATACGTCGCCATTGCTACATTCCGCACTTTACGATGCGAGTTAAAAGAGCAAATACAAAAAGTTTCCGACTCGGCTTTGACTTGAGCTTAGATATAATGAAATGGGTCCCTTATAAAAAAAATATTTTATTTAATATATACTCGGTATAAGTGAACGCATCAATTATTACTCGGCCTTTAAAAGGATACTTGTGTTTTTATTAAAGTAATATGTCAACATTTAATGGTAATAATAATATAAAAAAAGTACTTGTTTCTCTTAATTGGACATAGCAAGCAAAGTGATGCCACAAGTGAATGTATGTTCATAATATTATTATTATATATAATTTTAAATAATAAATACAAATTACGAGTACAACATAAGAGGCGTAAAATATCGTCGAACTATCATTTAAGAAATCCACTGACCAGTTAAATATTTCTACAATAATCTTATTAGTTTCATGATTTTCCCTGTCTAGGCCCGGAATCTTTCAATGCGGAGACGAGACGGGCGGAGAGATGTTTTTTAACAACCAATAGTATCGTTATTCGGACATTTCGTCTCCAATGGAGGTCGTTAAATTTATTTTGTAAGTCTCCGCTTTGACTGAATCCTGACCTTATTGCAGTTTAAGCGGAGGGAACCCAGTTAATCAGTTAGTTAGGAACCCAATCCTTTCTAATTTTGGTAATTTTTTCGATACACTGTGTCGAGTGGCCGAACTCAATGTCGTACTATGCCTTCCCAGAACGGCGTAATGACAGTAATTTATTCCTTCAAGTGGAAGCCATACTGATAACCATTGCGTTTACATCAGACACAATCAAACTGCACCACGGACTCCTACAAACAATGGTACTCAGTTCAACTCTCATAAAAGGGTAGATCGAGTAAGTTTTAGCTTTTAAGCTTAGCTTTAGACTTTGAAATTTCGTCATAATCCCTTTAATAGATGGTGGACAAGATTTTAAATGGAAGCACTTTGTTTTGTATGGAGATGAATTTCAAACAAGCTGCAGGTAGCTGCTGGTAAAAGGCTACAGGATACTTACTGAAAATGTACTGTACTCATCCACTCACATTATTTGATGTAATTCGTTTGTATTTTGTCAAAGGAAATTTAATGTTACTTTGATAAAATTAATTAATGTTTTTAATTTTTTTGTTTGATAAAATGGTTTTAAATACAAAATGTACGGAGAGTAAAAGAGCGAGGCGTTGAGTTCGAATTCGACAGAAAGCGAGGAACGGAAGTTTCTTAGCACTAGGTTCCCAAAATCCCTCTATCTACTCTCCTGTATGCGGGATACAGCGTGCAGTTTATTTAATGTAACATATAATTGTATATAATATAATTTAATGTCTGAACAAATCTAATGCAAGTCTAGCATTAGGAGCGATGCACAATCGGCCCTCTTACGTGCAACTGGGACAAGGCTGAGTGATTTCCATCGGTGCGGTGCCGTATTGTAATTTGCTTAAGCTATTATTATAACTTTTGATTAATCATATATTTTATATTGTATTTGTAAATGGAATTTGTTAGCATGTAGCGGCACAGCGTGTGGCGGCTAACGCGAAGGTTGTGGGTTCTATTTTCACTCGGGGGGTAAAAGACGAGCGAGAATTTGGGTTCTGCTACTCAATACGCAAAATTGGCCGGTGTGTAGCTGTTTCGTATTGTTTTGTCAGTGGGAACCGAATCCATAACCGTTGGCTTTGAATTTCGCTAAACAATTTATTATTTCTATATAAATCTGATCTTCAACACTATATTTGTACATGAACGTTCAATTACGACTATAAATAAAGTAACAGCAATAAATCGATTCGGATAAAAGTGGGGTGCAAATCGATCCTCCTTTACGGCTAGAGTGTCATAGATTATCTATATTTAGAATAGTTCAATATGGCGGCTTTCAATATGATGAAATAAGAGTATTTCAATTGTATTTGGAATAATATCATCTGGTTTGCGTAGGTATATTTTTAAATAATAACTAAGATTAATTGTTGATTGATTGATAATACAAAACTTCCCTTTTTTTACTTTTAATTCCCTTATTTACTTAAATTCTAAGTGTAGTATTGTACTTCTAATTTAAAAGTTTAAAATGAATAGTAATACAGTTGTGTATCAAACCAGAATGTTTATTAATAAGCTAATAAAAAAATCGTTTTATCATTTACATAAAAAAATCGAGTTGACTATATCGATAATCGATCATTATATGTAAATATGTAATTTATTTAATAATGCTACTTTATTCCTAGCATTATTTTACAAAGTAAACGTATCGCGTGAGAAGCAACTAATATTCGTTACGATGTTTATGTAATATAGTTACATAAAACATCCATTTATTAAGTATTGTCTATTCTTAGACAATTTTTAATTATATTACTGTTATTGTTTTATTACTTTAGAGATAGAGGCCATAAGCAACTAGTTTACGTTGATAGCGTGATATTTATATAAAAATAAAATAATATTTATATAAATATAAAATTTTAAATAAAATAAAATTTATTATAAAAATTATATTATTATTTAAAAAATAAAGATATAGGTCTCTATAAACACACAATAACCAAATAATAAACATCAAAATATAAGACCTTTTCACTTACATCCTTAGCTATCCAAAAATAAAAAAATAAAAGAAATGTCAATTATCTGCCATAAGCATAACGAATGAATCAGCGTTTGCGATGCAACCCGCATAAATTAAAGACAGCATCACATCATAACACACAAGGTATATACGAAGCGACTTTCCACTCAGCCGGGTTATAGCACCTCAGAAAGTAGTAAAAAACACAGAGTCGCCGGCAAAGCGACAGATTCGAGATGATCGCAGAATTGAAGCGAACTGCTGTTAATGTTTGTACTATTTTATTCGCCGGGTAATAACTATAGGCTTAAGGCCGTTCACAAGGCGCGGTCGAATGCAATGGGTAATCCGCCATGATGCTACAATAAACTGTTTTTAGGATTAAATAAATATAATATGTAAAGCTAGATACATAATTAATCTAGTGTTAAGACACTCCGTCCTTCGCTTCCCGTTTAATTTAGAGATATTAAGTTGAATGGCAGAACTTATTGTAAATATTATATGTTATCTTTTATGTAATTGTTAATAATAAATACATGAATGAAAGATAATTTCATTGACCTTGTTCCGACCACATCACAGCCGCCTACACTCCTATTGTTTACTTAACGCTTTATTTTGTCATACAATAAACGTAGCTTGTTTCATATTAAATTTCTTAATAAATAAACTATATTTCAACAAAAACATTAAAAAACAACCAAACTAATCATATAATAAAAAGCATAATAGCAATTTGCAGAGTTAAAATAGCGGCAAATCAATCAAATATCTACATCAGAACAAATAACCTCTAAAATAACATTTAATAAAACGAAAAAATAATAAAAAAATACATACCAAAATAAACAATCGGAAGCGTTCAACTAATACAAGAGTGACATAACCTTTTATAAATGCAAAATGCACTTACAAATCACAATCAACACCTGGCATTCTATTAATAGCTAGTTTAACAAACAGTTTATAACGAAAATAACTGAGACACACAGTTTACACACGATTTGGGTTAAAAGTAGAGTTTTTATCATTCATTTCGTTTAACCGTTAGGAGACAAGCAATAACTTAGCTTTGGTAACGTCAAATGCGAATTAAGAGCGGCGATGGCCGCTAGCCACTAAAATTATTGATTTAGCTGCGTTACAAAACAACAAAAGACATAAAACGGGTCGGTTGCACACCCCCGCGCGGACTGAATCGATCAGAATGATAATTGTCGCGCACAAAGACTGGCTCACCTTTAGGACGTTACTTGGACACTGTGACACTGAAACACTACACTGTTAGTTCAAATAACACAAACACTAAATACGCGTAGTGATTTATAATAAATAAATGGTTAATTAGTTATATTTGTTGTAGTTTAATGTGGGAGACGCGAGCGATACGGCGACCGCTGGCAAGATGGCTCCGTGTGCCGCGCGCCCCCCCGCGCCGCGTACGTGCAATGAAAGATAGGTGGCCGGCACCCGCGCGGCGATAGCTCGCGACGAGTCCGGGGATATCGTGCGGGGTTTTATGTTGTGAGATCTGGTTTGAGATTTATGTATGTCTGTATATTGGTTATGGCGATTTTATATAGTGAAATCTAGTCTAAGGTTAATATATTTATTGCACATAAAATACAAAAAAATAAAGTAACAGAAATATTGTTAATGGAGGTGAATTGATCTGTAAAAGAGATTTCGTTCAGCCAATCTAGAGAAATTGTTGAAATATATTAATTTTTTCTATTGGGTATTAAAAATTACTATTTCAAGTATTTTGACATATCATTATTATATTGTAATTGATTAACGTTATTTAATAATTGTATAATAAAAAAAATAATTATTACAATTCATTAGTTAACAACCAACAATTACCACAACCAATTAACAAACAACAAACATCAACTCAACAACGCAAATCAAAAACTTCGATATCTCAAGACGCATCCCACGACCAAACATCACACACCCCCGTTTCCCTTCACACCGTGTACCCCGCGCGTCCTGCCTCTTATATACTGCTCTCTTTATAACAAAAAAAAAACACCAATTTCCCAAATTCCCGAGCGGACCGACTCTCTCGCTCGAACCTAAGATGGCCGACCGCTTCCATTTTGATCGCGGTGTCCCCCGATTCAAAACCTAGCGGCCGCACCGTATATCTAATACAAATAACTTTACGAACATAAGGCACACAAGTTTAGGTTAAAATTTCCCGTACTCTACAACGGTGGCAACGTAGCGGCCATTATATCAACTGTGTAAACGCTATCGATTGAAATGTGAATGTGAAAGAAAGTAAGTAACGACAAACGGCCGGTTAAAATATCGTTTCGTCTCTTTCGCCGTTTGTACCTGCGACGGTTGACGGTAACGAGTGCGGACTGTAGTCTGTCTCTGTGAAGTAGAGATCGCTCCTCGCTAGTCGCTAGTAATGTTTCTCTAGATATTGATGTGATTATAACCTGGCTCGCTGCGGGTTTTTGAGGACACAATGCGAATGGTTTGTTGCTAACTTAACTTAATTTAACAATATCATGCGAATAGTTTGTTGCTAACTTCAATATAATGTTGGAACTTGGATATAGCAACGTTAGTTTATAAGGCTTCGGATTAGGATGAATGATATAAAATCTTTCCTACATTAATTGTGTTATTTATTTCACTGTTTTTTGTTCCAATCTGTGTCACGAATATAGCAGGATAGGCAGATGGAACCTAGTGTTAAGACACTGCGTCCCCCACTTTCTGCCGAATTCTGGAGGCATTGTTGAGTGGCAGAACTCCGCGCTTTGCCTCGACACCAGAGTGAAAAAATGGAAATATAAACGTAAATAAATATTTCACTTTCTCGAGTGGGAATCGAACCCACAACCGTCGCGTTACAGTCACACCCTTGTGCCACTGCACGATGACAGCCTCCAGAAAATTATTTTTATATTCTTTTATTTAAGCAAAACATGAAAATAACATCCAAATTCATGCTCTATGCATTTTTTGCTCTATACATTCCACAAAGTTTGTTTAATCTGTATATAGGTATTCTATACAATCAAGCAAATAATTAAAAGGTTACCGGTAATTGTGTTTGCAACGGCTTAATTTTTTTTATTAACATCCTTCCAATTTCATAATAAAATATATTAGATTAGAAGATATAAAATATATTACTTGCCTAGATTTTAATTTAAATATATCAAATTAGATAAATTTTGGCAATATAAACATAAAAAAATCTAATTATAAATAAACAAGTGTTGGAGTATAAAAAATTTATTGCCACTGATTTCGTGAAACACGTATATGCAGTAGAGTAGAGGAACGAGTTTTCATTAAAATTTAATTATATGTTAGTTATTGATTACAATAATGAAGTTTGTATGAAAGAAACGAGAATGTAGATTTTTTTCTTGAATTATAATAAACGAATAGTAAGGCATAACACAATGAGGTCTTAAGCATTTTTAATAATTGGACCGTTTATTTTGAAAGTGGTGTAAGTCCATTTTTGAGAAAAAATGAGTTATCACGTAATTCATGCTTAATTTAATGTATTTTTTTTATTTATAACTAGTCCATGTTTAATTTCTCAAAAAAATCCCATGTTTTGTACAACTCAAAATCGGTCGGTAAATGAAATTGCATAATCATCGATTATGAAAGTGGTGTAAGTCCAATTGACAGAGGTATAGCAGATAGATGCCGATCAGAGTTTTGTTATTTTTCATTTATTTTATACTAGCTGTGTCCCGCGATTTCTCCCGCGGACGATTTGCATTGTTTCCACTATTCGTAAGTTAAAAGATAGATATAAAAAAATTAGAGAAGTGTATTAGAAAATGTACAGCGCATAACCTGTGAGAAGAAAATAAATACGACAAGGCTGTATGATTCCGTATCTTTGCCCGTATTTTAGCGAATTAAAAAAAACAGCAAAAACATCAGTAGCGCTATCTTTTTGCAGAAAAATCCGCAATCTTATTACGATTTTTCTGTGATGATGTTATTTAGGAGTTGAATTTTTAAATAAAATGTAGCCTATGTACTATTCCAATTCATACTCTAGCTGTGTATTAAATTTGAAACCAATCTATTACGTACTTTTAGCGATACCTTTACCCAAATAAAAAAAATTACAAACTTTCAGACTTATAATATTTATAGGATTACGTGTGATATTACGTGAAAAATGCCAAAATGATCAGACCTATTACGTACGAAAAATATAAAGACATTAAGCAGCTACTACCCTATATGCCTCCGGTGCATCATGCATATTTTGAAACACTACGACATACAGAGAATAAGTAAATTCTTGTAATCAGTATCTTGTAATGACAATGTAATTGCCGTCTAAAATAAAATTGTATGTGTTGTTATGCGTATTTATAAACAGGCGATACTTAATTTTTCAAAATTGAAATTAAACGATTTTTACAATTGCCTAATTTTGAAAGTGGTGTAAGTCCATTTGCAGCACATAAATATGTGTTAGCGTAGTCTAATTAGCCAAAAACTATTTTATATAAACAAATTAAATGTTGATAAAACAATAGAAACAATGCCAGACCTCATATGATTTGCCTGTATTTTTAAATCAACAAATATGCTAACCTTTAATTTTCTCGACACAAAAGAAAATGGACTTACACCACTTTCAAAATAAATGGGCCAATTAAGCAATTTAAAAAATATATCACACATACACACAACACCAACACCTGTTTATTTATAACAGGAAAATAACTTTTTAGGTACGGGTGTATAAGCAATAGGCAAAAAATATCTCCTCAATAAAATTTAATATTGAAACTTCTGAAAAAAATATAGATTAAAAAATTAGCTATGTATGACATGGCATCTCCTTGTCTTAAGTGTGTTTTTGTGTGAAAAAAAATCCAAAGCCAAACATCATAAATTAACTTCTACATAAATATGAAACAGTTCAATGGTGTTGATCGCACAAGATCGCGAGCATTTTAGCAAGTATAAGAGAAAAAAAAATAATTTATTATTATTTCCTTTTATAGGCAGGTGATAAAAATACCGACACGTAGTGGGTACGGGTTGAAAATTCATATAGAAGCAATTAATTAAATGTCAGTACGAGCTCTCCGCATATCCAGTTTAGCGGCATTTTCACTATTGGGAATAATTGCGCATATTTTATGTGAGAAACGTATGTGGAACACAGCGATGGTACAGTGGATCAATTAGTATCTATGAAATGATGGTTACGGGTTCGAAGATTTAAAAAATGTTATTAAAATAAAAAACTAAAATATGTATATTATTCAAAATAACCTTTTTTCTTTTTTAGCTTCATAGAGTAACAATAAGCAACGTTAAATAAAATGTTTTTTTTAATTAAGTAGATTTTAGTAATACTTAAATAAATTATAGAACATAATTATTATATACACACAAAATATCATAAAAGCATGTCGACGGAACTTTAATTTCTTTATATGAAACGACTAGCGGACTCGGACGCGGCTACGCCTGCTTGAAATCTATACTAATATAATAAAGCGGAAGAGTTTGTTTGTTTGTTTGTTTGTTTGTTTGTTTGCACGCTAAGATCTCTGGATCTACTGGTCCGATTTACTTAGTTTTTGTTTTGTATGAAAGCTGCATTCTTCAGAAGTGCTATAGGCTATATAACATTACATTACACATATATACTAATAAATTAAAATACTTTCTAATGTGACATGCAATTTATTCTGCCATGTTAATAACAATCGTCGTCGCTACGCGACCGCGTTCGTTACCGCGTCATTTTGATATTCATCCTTATGAAAATAAATATAATAGCCACTTTTAGCATTTCATCTAGAATGAAATTATATTTCTATATAAATTATATTCTTATATTAGTGGACCCGGACGCGGCTATCATGGCACAATTTTTCATTAGTGAAACAAATAGGAACGCCAAAGGACAATATTAATTAACCAAAACAAACTAATCAAAAGAATAACAAGAAATAGTCTTTCACTGCAGTTTCACATCAGTTCAGAGGATGCCCTGACAGCACAAAGCCATGGGCTACGCCACCTGGACGCTGTGGCACATCGCATATCACGGAAACCATTAATAAAGACCCCCATTTTCTATGCGATACAAGGAAGCTGTAGATCATGTCGGTTTAGACGAGTGCGATGACCTGGGATGGCGAAGTTTTTCAATTGCAAAGTACCTAGTGGATTTGTAAGAAGGATTTTTATGTATGTTGAAACCATCGTGGTGCAGTGGTTGTGGGTTACAATCGGTGGTATGTTAGCAGCGCAGTGGGTACCGGTACTAAAAAAACTTGCCAAAATTCAATTCTCAATTTTTGTATTAAATTTACAGTTTGTAACTTTGAAACACATTAATCAACAATATTTTATGATAAATTAACAACAAACACTAAATTAACACCACAATATATAATAGTCTTTTCACGCTATATCCGCACGTAGCAGGACATGTAGAAGGAATTTAGTGTTAAGACACTCCAGTTTCCCAATTTCTGCCGAATTTTTCGAGGCATTGTGTCTTGAGTGGCGGAACTCATCGCCGGGCTTGACCTCGACACCAGAGCGAAGAAATGGAAATATAAATTTAAATAAACATTTCATTTCCTCGAGTGGGGATTGAACTCACAACCAGTTGCGTTTACAGTCACACTTTGTGCCCCTGCGCCACGAGGGGCGTTTGCTATGGTGCCAGTGCGAAGAAATAAAAATATTAATAATTCATTGTCTCGAGTAGGGATCGAACCCAAAACCGTCGCGTTACAGTCCCCTGCGCTACGGCAGCCTTAAATAAATTCAAAGACTTAAAAAACCGTAACCTAACCGCAGTAATATCTATACACTAGGAAATAGTGTTAAATATTAGTCCAACAGAGACGGCGGCGTCGGTCCGACCTCCAATCAATATGACATGGCGGAGGCACTAAAATATACATACCAGTACGTATGTGGTTGTGGTGTTAACTGTACTTTGACAAGTGGTGGGCAAACTTGATACACTTTGGATAATTTAATTTGTGAAATTGTTTGGTATGGAGGACTTGGGTATGTAGAGTTGGTGTTGATCTGACTGTCAATGTGACGGTTGTGGATTCGATTCCCACTCGCGGGGATTAATTATTTTTAGTTCCTCGTTCTGGTAACAAGACAAAGCCTGGCCTTGAGTTGAGAGGCATTTGAGAGGCATTGAGAGGCAATGTCACAAAACATGTCTACGGAACATGGCGAAAGGAGGAGTGTCTTAACAATAGGTTTCCTCTGCCTACCTTGCCACGTAGGCGGGATTCAGCGTGAAATATAAAAACTTTCCATATTAATAGGTATTTTAAGGCTAAATTATTTTATTAATGTGCCAGTTCACATTAATAAAGTGTTTATACACTAGGTTTCCCGGTTCCCTCTGCTTAGTCTACTAAGAACGGGATATAGCGTGAAGGTATAAAAAATAGACTATTTTACACCATTTAATTAGAAAGCGATGGTGTTTCTGTTGTTAAGACTTTAGAAGCAAAACGTTTATTTCGCGTCAAAGGCTCGGTCA
This sequence comes from Heliconius melpomene melpomene, assembly GCA_000313835.2. Lineage (NCBI taxonomy): Eukaryota > Metazoa > Arthropoda > Insecta > Lepidoptera > Nymphalidae > Heliconius > Heliconius melpomene. Next base: position 949,221 of record HE671164.1, on the reverse strand, counting down.
AGCAATCAATATGACAGCGTACCATTTAAAAACATAAAGTGTACGTAATTTGCTTCTAACAGCGGCTTCGTGTGCGTTTCACGTCTTATCCCGCTTATAGCAGGGTAGCCATTAAGCACATAATGTTTAGACACTCCGTTCCCCGTTTTCCACCTACATTTGAGACATTAAGTGGCGTAACTCAACAGATTGGACCATTTCATAGATAAAACGTCGCTATTTGCGTTATTAAGAGAGGCACAGCGTCCATCGTCAAAGGCCCGGTCAGCCCAATCAATATGACGACGTAGCACTTATAAATATAGACTGTACGTTGTACGTAACTTGTCTCTTCTATACAGTATGTACTTTATAGGGAGTGTGTATTGGGTTAGGGTTGTTGCTTGTCGTTTTCGGGTTATTTTTGGTGCTTATGTCACGTTGCTTTTATAATCTACTGACTGACAGACAACGGACAGAGGAAACTACTGCTACTACTGCGTGTACTGTAGTAATTTGTTATGTAGGTTCCTTGGGGTACATGTCAAGGGGGGACGAGAGAGATTCTTTCATAATTTCGATGGGAACCCGTGAAAGCGGAATTTTATGTTTGAGGTCGTATAGCCCACGTAAAGGACGTTGCCTGCGGCCACTCGTATGGTCCTATATTATGTGATATTTATCTTTTTTTTTTTCAAATTGATAGAATAGAAGAGATTCTATTTCTGTTTTTTTTTAAACTTACAACAAATTTTATTCTATACTTAAACATTTTAAATTGCATTTTTTAAAATTATTATGTTGATGTTTACAAAAAAGAAAATTAAATTTAGTAGAATTATAAATACGTATTGTAGGCAAAAGAACTTATGTATATTTTAAAAAATATATAGATAATATGTACATGTAGTTTTATTATTAGAATAAACTAATCAAAGATTTTACTTTTTAAAGTTTACTTTTGAAAGTTTTTCATTTAACAACAAGTGTCACACTAACCAGCCAGCCCTGGAAACAGTATGCAGAGGTGAAACATTCGTCCATAAATATTGATTTTATGTGGGGCGGCGGCGGCAGGGGGAGGGGAGGCGCGATTGATTCATGTTACCTATTCGTTTAATATTAATTAAGATGTTTTTAATGGTGGTTAACTGGTGGTTTGTTTTTTTGGATGCAAAATAAAATAGTACCTAGTTCTAAATATGTTTGTTTAGTTCTCAATTATGAGCACATTATTTGGTGAAGGTCTTAATTGTGTAAATGAGTTATTTCTAACTTAGAATAATTTAACCTGACAAATTTGCCTTTCGACACTCACACTTTTTAAAATATGTAAAAGTATTTATAATTGATGCGTCTTTACATATATGATTTTGAATTATATTATTTGTTTTATATTTAGCATTATTTTATATATTTGAAATTTATTTAATTTATATCTTTGATTTAAATTTGATGTTATAAATGTTAATCTAGAAACAAGTAACGTTCAGTTCTAAGCATATAGTTTATTATTAACGTACTTATATAACATCAACAATAAAAAACAAATAAAAAAAATAAACTATACAAAAACTTCATCATATCCAACCCTATAAAAAAGGTAGGCCCGGGCCGTCTGAGCTAAGATGCTAGAAAGGGACAGAACTATACGCCCCCATAGGATAGAGCGAGACAACCACACAACATTCAGTCCCACAAACCCTTAAGTTCGATACATTTCATTTCTCCGATTTCGGCATTCAATGATTCTGTAAATTGATTTGTCTTTGTGAAACTACTTACGATTTGGGATTCAAATATTATATATAATGTAGATATATAATGCTTAAATTATGTAAATTATTACACAAAAATATAATAAAAGGAATGAATTTGACAGTACACGTGCAGTGCGTTGTGGTAAGACAAAATGCGGTGTTGTGCACCGCCAGTCAACAAGCAATGTCTCTCTCTAGATTGACTTCAGAAGATATTTGAAAATCCTATAAGAAAATAAGTACTATATTTTTATGGGAGTCGCCCGATAGCGCCCATCACGCATAGCCGGTTAGGCAAAGGGAACCTGTTAAGACATTCTGTTTCCATTAAGGCACTTTTCGCGGAATTTTCGAAGCATTGCATATTTAGCGCGCTTTGTCTCGTTACCAGAGCGATAAAATGACAAATATTTCATTTCCCCCGAGTGGAGATCGAACCCACAACCGCCGTGTACAGCCGCACGCTTATGCCCCTACGCCACTACTGGCCTTCATAATTATAATTAAATAGTCGCAGTCGTTTGTATGTAAGTACATTACAAATGTATGTATTACTTTATTATAATTATTATAATTAAAATTATGAAGTTAAAGAGTTTGCACAGCTCTAGCGCGTTCTCAGGAATTACTGATAGAAGGAAAAAATATTTTTGTGTTGGATAGCCATTTGAATTAATGATACTAATTTATGTTCATAAATATATACTTATGACAAAATCAAATATAAATAACAATTTTTTTTAAATGAGGTTTTATTATTTTCTAACATTCAACTATGAGGATTCTTTTAGATAATTATGAACCATTTTCTCGCATATAGGAAAGCAAAGAAAAAATAGTGTTACGACACTTCGCACCCCACATTCCACACATTTTTTAGATGTAATTCAGGGTAATCAATTATAACCTTTATAAATACATAAATAAAATTGCAAAAACTAAGCAAATATAAAAAAGACCGACAGCTACCAATAATTTTATCTATTATAAAAACCGATACTAAGATTACAATTAGCAAAACTAGAACTCAAAACTAGTAATAACTAGCACTAACCTCATATATCAAGTTCGACGTGTTTCCACCACGAAATTACGTGTAAAAACATAGAAAAAAACACTTATTAACTATATTATATAGTAATGTCTTGAGAACTATTGTAATGTAAACAAAATGATTATCTTAAATCATTTTAGCACGGACACTAGCACGAGTGGGTGAGAAATGGGTGAAATGGGGAAAGTGGTGACATCTGCTGAGGGATTATTGCATTTGGTGGTCTTTTGATTGGAAACTATAGGAAAATGATGGTTCATAATCTTTTAGCTATTTACCACTAGATGGCGTTGTTCTACATTTAATATCTATCTTAATAATTTTAAGTATTTATAATTTACTTTCTTTTTAGTTAATTATGCTTTTATTTTTTAAATTAATGATTGGTTTTAATAAAATTTATAATAGATTTTTTACTAATAACATTAACGTTCCACAGTATTAACTATGTACATGTAGATGGCGGTATGCACAAGGAGTGATTGGTCTACCATTCGTAAAAAAAATATTTCCATTGCACTACTATGTAGAAATGCAGCGTAGAGTTTCGCCACTCAGATGTGTGGGCGTGGATTCTCCCTGCCTAGCGCTAAGCGTGAAGATAATAAATATACATTACGCATCAAAATATAAGTTTTTCGTTAATGGCTACAAAAACGCAATATAATATTACTAGTGGATGCGCGCAGCTTCGCTTGCGTATTTAGGGGTGAATTCTAATAACCCATGAAACATGTGTTCAATGAAATATTTTTAAGAGCCTAAATTTAAAATTTTATAAAAATCGGTGGCTATTTAAGACTTTTTCCATACAAACTTTCAACCCCTTATTTGCACCCTTAGGGGGCGAATTCTAGAAAACCATGAAACATATGTTCAATTAAATATTTTTAAGAGTCTAAATATCAAATTTTATAAAAATCGGTGGCGATTTAAGAATTTTCCCATACAAACATTCAACCCCTTATTTGCACCCTTAGGGAGAGAATTCTAGAAAACGATGAAACACGTGTTCAATTAAATACTTTTAAAAATCTAAATTTCAAATTTTTATAAAAATCGGTGTCGATTTAAATTTTTTTCCTTACAAACTTTGAACCCCTATTTCACCCCTTTAGGGTTAAAATTTTTCAAAATCCCTTCTTAGTGGATGTCCAGATTACGAAAGTAAACTTTTATCCAAATTTCACGTTTCTACGCACAGCGGTTACGGCTGTGCGAGCGTCTTACCTCAGTCAGTGAGGACAAGTCCTTTTATATATATAGATTATAAATATAGTTGTGTCATTAATTTGGAGCAACAATGACATAATTGCACTTTTTTAAAAAGCGTTGAATATGTCAACTGCAAACTTTGATTCCGACTTCTGCATTATTTAAAAAAGTTAAAATTGTCAAATATGTCATTGTTGCACCAAATGTGGGATATAAAGAATAAGGAAGATCAGGGTCAGGGATCACTCTCTGTGTGAATGTGGCCTCGACGACGGTTCTCCTTCTCATATCCTTTTCTCTTGTCCTAAATTGACCCGTCCCTTATATGACATCCTTCCTTATAAAGTTCCCCGCCCCCTTAATGTTCAGTGTTTGTGTTTAGTCCGTTATGTAAATTTTTATGTAAATATATTAAGAATAACAAAATTAAACTATAAACTAACATTTGTGTTAAATAATAGATATTACTAACCCTCTTTATTTATATATTGTAAATATATATATACAGGGTGGAAGAGGCAGCGCTCCTTTTACTGAAACTGCATATAGGGTAAAATATTTCAAACCCAGAATTAAAAAAATTAAACCAGGTACCTCAACAGTTTGGATGTAGGATTTTTTTTTCATTTCACGATTTTTATCCATACCTGTATTTCGTGTGACGCACACATACGTGTGCGACGTTGCCGCTTTGACAGGTAAGTGTGTGCGTGCTTATGTTATACTTTACAAATGGCGTTTTATTTTAAAACGATAATTTTATTATTTATTTTGTTTGAAAAAAAAACTTTTTTATTTTTGGGAATTATTTTTTTTCCGAATTATATTAGGCTTTTATAGAGTAGTTAAAACTGTGGTTTCATTTAAAGTGGTGCTGACAATTCCACCCTGTATATTATTATTTTTTATTGTTATAGGTGAAGGCAGTATTTTAACTGGATCTCTCTTAAACATGCATTTTTCTATTGTATAATATTATAACTTTTTTTTTTACCGTACAACCTCTTTCGTGAGTTCCCCATTCAACGTGACATTGGCGAAGTGATTTTGTGCTCAACTGGCACGCTCGGAACGCCATAATAGAAAGAACAGAACAGAACAGATAAAGAATAAGGTAAATGTTAATGTTGAAGACGGATTTATAAAAATAAAGTAGAAAGTATAATTTTATTTAATTTTAAAGAAAATTACTAGTAATATAATTACGATTTTATATAGATATAAATATAAAAATAATAGTTTAAAGTATATAATAATTTTTAAAAAACTTAGTGGTATAAAGTCTCCGTTTCCGTCTCTCCGTTCTCCGTTTTCCGTCCGAATAAATGGAAATACATTTTGATTTTTGATTGGCGGAACATTTTGTCGTACCAGAGAAGATAATTTTGAAATATTTATGCTATGTTACTTAATACTACAAAATTAATAACATTGTAACGAAGTCGCGAATTCAAATCCAACTTCCTTAAATATTTTTATTTGAAATCTTCATATTAGCCATAATAACTACAATAATAAGCAGAGTTATCCAACACTAACTTTTTTATAAAAAAATCTTATATAAAATATCTAAATTCTAAATCAGCAGTATTTTACAGTGTCTTGGGCTAGGTAGCGTAAGTGACGTCACAGCTCACAAGCCGCCCGACTGGGTCGTCGGTACCGTTGGGTTGAACGACCTCGCATTTTGTTTACACGGTGGTATAGGAAACCACTATGGCGCAGTGGGACTATGAGATTGTTAATGAGAAGGTTATGGGTTCGTTCCTAACTAGGGGAAATAAAGCGCGTTGATTTCCGCCATATAACATGCAATAGAGACTTCAGTTCAGTCTAGCGATAACTTGTAGAGATGACTTCGAAATTTTTGTATCAATGATGAGTAGTGGTACAGCGTGTGACTGTAACGAGACGGTAGTAGGTTCTATGTCGATCCCCATTCGTCGAAATGAATTCTTTTTTTATTTGCTCACTCTGGTATGGCAAATTGCGACGTTGAGTTACGCTAATTGACACATAATTCTCCCTGTTTATTCTACTATGCGGGATGCATTATCCCAAGTAAACCAAGAACTGAAATTCTCCAACTTCTAAAATATATATTACAAATATATTCTCACGTTGCTTCCATTTGGTGTTTCGCATTTTCGGTAATTGTTTCGTATAGTTAATTGTAATTAACGGTACTTTTAATTATATTTTTAGATTAGCTTCTGTTTTGACCGATTAGAATTAGAAAAAGAATTGTAAGCGTAATAGCGCGTATTGCAGATAATATTATATATATTTTTGCGCCTATTTTTTCCTTACCATAGTGAGTGAGCCTACGACCCCAGAATGAGGGTGTTAAGAAACTCCGGTCTTAATAAAACACTTCCCTTTACCACTTTCCGCCGCATTCCGAAGGTTTGGCATGTTGAGTGGTGGAACTTAACGCTGCCCTTTGTGTCGTTACCAGAGGAAGAAAATATTAAGTAATTTGCACTACACACACCGCTAAATGTGTTGAAATGAGTTTTGCTCAATAACCAATGCTCATGATTATGTTGAAGTCAATTGCAAGGTTGCCTCGTGTTTGAGCTATCTAGAGAAGAGAGTCTGTAAAGAAGTAGGAAGTCTAAAAGGAATAACCATAGGCGTATCTAAAGGTATAATTCAAGGGGCCTTGGCTTTAGTTTTTAATTAATTTCTTCAAGCTCAAGCTGAACCTTTAGGGAAGGAATTAGAACTCTAATCAATTTTAAAAGAAAATTATATATATTTTTTATTTTATTATATCTTCCGCATTAAATTCACGAAGTAGACACATGAAAGTACATTACTTCTACTACACTACTAACTTCTATTTTTAATGACATATCATGGTGAGTGTGCTATGAGAAGTTCTATGAGAAGATCCTACGACCACTTTACACGTAATCGGTATAATGCAGTAATGAATTAAAAATAATGAGGCCAGTCGTTGGCACGGGCACGAGTGTGAGAATGTCACCGCGACAGCTTGTGGGTTCAATTTCCACTTGAGGAAATGTTTAATAATGTTTAATATTTTATTTTCTTCGTTTTGGTGTCGAGGCTAGGCTCTCCCTGTCCACATTTGTATGTAGAATACAGCGAGAACCTGCAAAAAATGGACGTCTTGTGAGACAGAATTTGAATGTAGACGTAATGATTAAGGATCCTATTCCCATCAAAGGTAAGTGGACAAGGAAAAGGTGGTAAGTATTTATTGGTGTATCGCAATTTGCATTACCAGAGTGGAAAAACGAAAACAATTTGTTACCCTGACCGGCGATCGAACCTCTAACCATCGCGTTAAAGACGCTGTGTCACTATGCATAATTTATATGCGAACCTCTCTTTATCTGACTTTGCTCCAAAGGTTATATGACACAAGTAATCATTCCCGAGACCTGTTACAGTGTTCTTAGAGTATTCCTTAACAAATGGACAATTAAGAACAAAAAAAAAACAAATCGAACCAACAGTTCCTGAGATCAGCGCGTTCAACCAAATCACCAGCTTTATAATAGTAGATGCAAGTAGATAATACCTTATAGATATCAAAATCATTTAAATAGGAAATGAATAGTAAATTATAATTTAAATCACACTGAAGTCTCTGAAGTGTAGTCAAGTCTAATGCATGTTATCTGCCGGGCTTACAGCGCGAGGGTGTTTTATTACCGGTTTAACTTAACTGCAAACAATTAATTATTGCAAGCTTATATGCAGTTCTTTGTCATAGGATTTAGTTTCATAAAAATATCTTAAAATAAACAAAAAACCATCAAGTTGAGGCTTTAGAGACACAGTGGTATAGCCTCTGACTGTAAACGCGATGGCTGTAGATTCGATCTGTATTATGGGGAAATGATTATATTTAAATTAGTTTAATTGTACCGTTTGCACAATTTCTCGACAATTGGGAAATTTCTCGAGAAATGGAAAACGGAGTGTCTCGACAGTAGGTTCCCTCAGTCTACTATGCGTGAAACACCATATAACTGCTTTCGTAAACAAAAACAAAACACTAAGCAAAAGTAGGTCAAGTATATTGAAGCTAACTTAAATCTTACAATACAAGTTTCCACAGTTAACAGTTACGTTCTAACTCAAAGTTAAAACACAATACACAAATTCTGCACTCACAAAGAAAATTAAAAGAAAACCAATCTATCACTAAACTTTTCAACTCCCAGAATATCTAAATTCGATATCTCAATTCGCGCGCATTAGACACGCATTGCAATTGATCGAGGCAAGATTCAAACCGGCTAACACCGTTAGTGCTACGAAAAAAATTACAGTTAGCTCAAGTGGTGCCCGAGCGGTGGAACGAAAAAAGCACAAGCCAAGTTTCCCGCACGTCACTTGGACGTGCGACGGGTTTCCGCGATTTGACATTGACAGCTCGTGTGGCGCCAATTTCGTAGCATTTTTTCTTTTTTTTTTTAAATTTTGTACCCTTTTTTCTATATAGTGCCAGTGATATACTATGTTTGCATTAGATTGCAGTGTTGAGTGATTTTCTTTTGGCTGTTGTTTTTTATGATTGGTGGATTTTTCTTCTGACAAAATGCCTAGTACTATACGAGGTGAGTTAATGTTTATTTTTTATAATTTAAAATTTTAATGAAGTATTTCTAATATGAATTATCTAATAGTTAAATTCTATATATTAAGAAAAAAAAGGTAAGTTTAACGTAACCAAAGTACTTTAAATGATGCATAACAGATTATATAAATACATAATAAAATACAGCATACTTAAAGTCAATGTAAAAACTAACATTTCCTTATTTATCTGTAGTATATTTAATAGATTTTTTTATGTAAATGCATAAATAATTAATAATCTATAACGTATTTGCATTTTATACGGTGCACAGTTTTTCTTGGGGAGGTGAATGCACTTATTGTTGACGGAAACCAAGATACAATTTGAAATTCATTCGGCAGATGTGGATTACAATCCCAAATTGAGTCACTTTCTAACCAAATATTGGCGCCATTGTAAACCGTTTATTTCAAGTTTTTACTGAATTTAACATATTTACAAGTACAATAAAGCCTTTTATACTTTAGTCTTTTATCATATTGTTTCTTTTTTTATTTCTTCTCTCAAAATACGCGAAAGCATCAATTTGAGCAGCCACCGAAAAATCTTAACTGTGTAATTTCAAAATATTCACTTCAAAAACACTTAATTTTTAGTCTTCGCCAGATGTTAAGCGATTCCAAGGTCGTTGACCCGCAATAAAATACCAGTACAATTGCCTGAGAGTTTCAGGTACCAAAATTTGCTAACATTAAAACTGTTTTTTATCAATTCACATAATAAACTTTGATAAAATGGAATTGGTGTTGATTACTTTATCTACATAATTATTATATCTTTCTTTATTAATTGGTAATATTAATTAATGAATATATAAGACAACGCGCAGCGTTTAGTTCCGCCACTCAGCACCTAATGTCTCGCCTGTCTACTTTGCAATATACATCTCGAATATATTAAAAAAATGTGGTATTATCAAGATATTAATTTGTTATTACATTGTATAATTTTAAATTATTAACCTGATTGAGGCGAAAGGTGACTTAGACCACGACTCCATAAATTATTTGTAAATCTAATCAAATAATTAAATTAATTACAAATCTTATTTTAAATACTTGAAAGATCTTATCTAAAATTCCTATTGGTATTTGTATGATATGTAAATAGCTGCTTACACTCTGTTTAAATTAGACGAATTAAACTTTCAAATATTTCTTAGATTTAAATACCAGCGATGTTTTAATCATAAAAAAAATTCACGACAGATCCCGCATATTAACTACAGGGTAGGTAGAGGCAAAGTAGTGTTGAGACATTCCGTTTCCCATGCGGTTGGTTGAAAAGAAGAGAAGTGCGTCCAAGCACTAGGTTTCCTTAGCATACTCATTAGTATTATTTAAGTTTACGCGACCTTGGCCCTATGTCACTTTATTTGTTTTTATCATTAGGTATACTATAGTTTTCTCTAAGCAAAAGCTTATTTCGCGTCAGTAGTGCTAGGTTCCATTCCAAATATTAGCAATATTGATGGTGGTGGAGCTGGTGGTGGTGGAGCACCACATCATATCTTTTATTAAAAGTGGCAAATATATTATATAGCTTTATAATCAGGAAAAAGATAGCATCTCGTATAAATGTTATTGTAAAAGTATTATCAAAATCGATTAAGCTATTTGCTACTATTAAGATTCGACAAAACAATATACGAGTACCTACATAGAAAAAGTAGCTTTTTTGCGCATAACAAGGTAGACACTGTCTTCTTCTCTACTAGACAAAGGGAACTTAGTAGTAGAACGTTTTACCATAAGACGATGATGATGATGATGATGATGATGATGATGATTACACAAATGAAATATGTTCTAAACATAAAGAAAAAATATAAAAATGTCAAAATTATAGAGCTCTAGAGGTATTTACTTATATGTTAGTGTACAACAAAATGTGTTTTATTTTTTCACTACTATTATTGCTAGAATATAGCATGTGTTATTTTTAATAATCTATGTATCTTCAATCATTATATTTTTAAATTAACGTTATCTCTGTGTAAGGCTTAGATAAATCGCCTAATGCATAAATTCCGTTATGTAATTTTAATATTAAATTACATAATGAATTAAATTAAGAAATAGTTCTGAAGTAATAAACTTTATTCATATTATTTAAATGTAATTTTCCGTATGAAATTCATTCAAATTACATCAGTAACAGATTGTTACCAAAGAGGGCATCGAACTCATCGCAATCTTGTAGTACAACTTCCACCATTCATATTTATCTTAATATTATGCAGAATGTACTTATAAAATACTATAAAATGTTAAATATTTATTAACTTGAATAATGTCGATTAAATTGTGTTTTTTTACAATTATAATAACTAATTAATCGGACATAGAAAGATTTGATTTAATCAAATTTAATTTATTATAAACGATTGATTAAAAAAATTATATACCTATATATATAGGAAAAAATAAAAGATGTTTATAAATTAATGAAGAAATACCAGAAAAAAAAAATATTTAAAAACATATTTCTAAGAAATAAATTAAGTTCAGTTACATTTCCATCTCTCTCTTATATAGAACGAGTGATAAGGACAGATAACTCTACAGTCCGGGTCAATTCCACGTGGAAAAAGCGATAGTTTTGCGATAGCCCTGTACCGTTGGCACGTCCCTTTCTTCGTGACGTAGCTTACGGTACAATAGTGATGTGCTGCTCGCGCTCTTAGTGGGATTGCTCGTATCGATATGTAAACGGAATGTTTATCAGGATTGCGGCTATAAGTATGTCGATGACCTTTGCGTAGTGTGTGTATAGTATTTTTTTATGAACTGTTACCTAAATTGTAGTAGATAATTGATGGACATTTATCTTAATTATAATTTATTATATTCGAGTTTGTATTGTAAATTATAATAAATTTGTCATATTCAAAACTAAAGACATTGATGTCTTATTACATAAAGAAATCTCACAAATATTAAATGATATCCATTAACAAACCTTATTACTAACAAAAACACGACTGACATATCATACAACTGCACTACAAAAGCTACAATATGTTACACAAAAATGTCGTAATCATAAAACAAATGCTGCCTCAATCGATACTCACATCCCTACAAAATGACGTCGATAACGGTTCAGCCTCACCCACATACTGTGTAACTGTACTCCGTTACATGGTCGCGATCCGAGACTGGAAAAAAAACAGGTGTAGGCTGCACAGCGTCGAGCCTTTGCTTGTTTACGTTTGACAATGTGCTTGTCAATTTTTGGCGGGAAAATGTGACCGTGACATTTGTTGGTTGTATGGGCGTGTCTACAGTCTATTTTGAATTCGGTTTTTTTGTTAAATATTGATCGGGTAATTTAAAATTCATATTGGATGAATATTTTATGGGGTTTTTTTGAATTAATTGCTCATATTTTGTGTGAAGTTGGAGATATATTTTGTATGTAACAATAACAGTAATTTTAGATATATTTCTTATATTTAGATTCTTTAGATAAATATACATGTGTCTGTCGTGGTGCAGCGGCACAACGTGTAATTGTAAGCGTGCGACGATTGCGGGTTCATTCCACTCGAGGGATTTAACCTAAAGCCGTCCCTTAAAATGAATTCAACAGTCAAATAATTATTGTTTAGTTCATTGTTCTAAAAATGCATTTTAAAAAGTTCAAATCAGATAAAAGTCTAGACGCATTTTAAGTTTAATTTTTTTTTTTATTAGAATAAAAATTAAAATTGTAATTAACAGCTAATATATGACATTGCGTGTTAGATAAGGAGTATAAAATCTAATATGACTATTATAAAAGGAGGGAAGGGTTACTTTAATAGATTTTTTTAATAATAGATTTTTCTATACTGATAGAAGAAAAAAATACTTGATTAGGCCAATATCTATATTTAATATTATAAAGCTAGGGAGTTTGTTTCATTTTAGCGCTAATCTTAGGAACTACTGGTACGAATTAAAACATTGTTTTTGTATATTATAGTCCAATTACCGAGGAAGTCTATAGGTAATATTATATTAAGAATTTAATTGTTTACTATCTTACTCGCATTTAGAATGTGTCGCGTGCGAGTAGTTACTCGTATCTTTTCTCAACAGCTTTGCCAAAGATTATAATTTCGCTTATTTTATTTAAATATCTTTTAATTTACTAGAGTTTATATTATTTGAATATATATTCATATTTTTGAAGTTAGAATATAAACTTTAAAAAGTCTTATATTATTTACTTTACCTATAGGTTTATAACTTTAAATGTCACTAGGTTAGCGGATATGTTACTCGCACTTTCCTAGAAAAACAATTATTGAATAAAGTAAAAACTGTTAGAATATTCATTTATTGTTAGAGGGAAAAGATAAATATTTAAATATGGCAATGATGATACTGAGTTAGATATTAAGTTACAGACGCAGTTAGATACATATATGCAATATAGTATTGTATTTGAATTCTACTGGATTGTTTACATTTAAAAAAAGTTCGGTATTTTTAAATATCCGCGCTAAGTTTAAAATGCAAATCATTCAAAACTGTATCTAGACTTATGTTTTCTGGGGAAGAAGGCCTGCAGAAGTGCAAATTTTTCAACTTTATAATAAGAAAATGCTAGTTTTCTCCGTTTGGTATAGATTTACTAACATTCTGGTGTAGGATGGTTCTCCCTTATACTAGTGCCTTAACACTACGTGTAATATATGCTCATAAGATTAAATTAGTAGAAAGAATAAAAAATACGTACAATATATATATTTTTTTTATATAATATTATTTTAAGTAGAAGCCAAATTATGATGTTAGATAACAGTGATAAATGGTATTTTTTATTTATTGTGTACATTTATTTGATTCGTAGAACAGACACTATAGGTAGATGTAATATTTTTATTGGTTCAGTGATAAAATAGTAACTCGAAAATTTTGTTTTTAAAGATTTTCTAATGAAATACACTATCAGTATTGGAATAAGCAGTCACTTTGATAACAATTTTATTTCGATTCTATAGTATTAGTCTGTATAATTTTCCTAAGTTTCAAACGATTTCAAAAAAGGTTTTCTCTATTCAAGTGTTTGTTTTTTAAGCGAAAATTATGATTAGATACTTTTTACCTGAAGCTTAGATTTCTCACAGGTTTTTTAAATATTTCCTATATTTTTGTGTTTCATGTAACGTTTTAACTAGAATTTGAAGAATATTTGCACAGTATAATTTAATATCTAATACCTATAAGTTTAATATCAACCAGCAACATAGGCTTAGGAATAGGGGAGGCTGGGTTGTCTATGCCCACCTTAGAAATCTTAGTATCAAAAAAGAAATTCAAAATCCAGGCCTTCTCTGGAAATATCTTTGAATACGCCCATGACTGGTAACCAGTTTATTTAGAAGTTTACCAAATAGAATATATTTTTAAACAAGAATTAAAAAATACTCTGTTTTAAAAAATCCTAATTTTAAGCATTTTAAGTAAAATGTTGTAAGTCAAAACATTTTATTTCTTTTATTTTACTTAGTGTTAAGAGCCTTCCCGTCTATACTCTTTGAAAAAGACGGTATACAGGTGATGTTAAAAATAATAGTTTTATCGCAAATAAATTTTAAAACATCTGGTCAACGACGTAAATTTTACATATAAATTAAGATAACAAATTTGTCAACCGTAAAATTATATATGCTTCATAAATGTTAAAGCTGTAAACATTTTAAGTTATAAGCCATGTAAAATATACATTACACGTAAAATAGTTAGTATGTATGTAACCTTTTTTAGTTTTGCTTTTTGAATGGCGGATCTTAATACCGCTTTTTCTTGTTACCAGAACGAGAAGAATGAAAATGTTAAATAATTAATTGCTCAGAGTGGGAAAAGAACCCACAATCTTCGCATTTACAAATTTACGCTGTGCCAAAGAGCCATGAGTGCCTCCAAATACGTAAAATAGTTATAAAATATTTTACTATTTACATATAAATTTATAATGTCCCATTTCAAAAGTCAAAAAGGTCGCGGATTCAATTATTGCATGGATAAAGAGTCCATTACTTTTTTTCATATTTATCTCAATTTCCGTAAAACATTAAAACTATTCAGCTTAACTCATTTTATTTTATATGAAAAATAGGGACAGTTATTATGAAAGACTAACTTTTTAGTCTATATCCAAAGGAAAACCTTTGGATTTTGAAAATAATGTTGTATATGAAAATTTCTATTTTCTAAAAATCCAAGGTAACTCTGATCTAAGGAAAAGTGATCGGTGAATGGATTCAAGTTATAGGTATCCTAATAATATCCTAAATGAACTATGCAACAAAAGAAGATTTTTTCAATTCGAACCAGTAGGTAGTTCCTTAGAAATGATTACAACCAAACAAATTCATTAGCGTTACAATATTAGTGTGGACAGTGATCTCGTGAAAAGAACATTTTTCGTCATTTACCGACCAAATTAATAATATAATATATTATGTACGTTGAAGAAATCGTGGCTCATTGGCACAGTGTGTGACTATGAACACGATGGTTGTGGGTTCTATTATTTAATATTTTCATTTCTTCGCTCTGGTAACAAACGTAGCACGGCGTTATCTTCCGCCACTCAAAATCCACAATCGCGACCGGAGCACTTGTAAAAATATATTCGTATATTTATATTGAGTATTGTAAATGTTCGTGTGATTCAACGAAAAAGTTCGTTCACCCGGACCGGTCGAAACAGCTTTTTTAAGCACGCACAATAATCCGTTATGTTTGTAGAATATTATATTTACAGCTATTTATGAAATGTGTGAGAAAGTTGTTTTACCGCCAATTATGCGTTTTTTTTTATTTTAATTTTTGGTAAAGCAAAGACCTTACAAACGTTTGCCGAACAGGAAATTTAATGTACGTTTAATTAAATTTTGACACGTCTGTTTCTCATGCGAATTTTTACGCTAAAATTATATTTTATATCTAATAATAATTTGATAAGCAAAACAATGTTTTTATAATTACCGACCACAGATTATAGCAGCATAATGATGATTGTTTATAGCAAAACAAATCAGGTCATATTTTAGCTCACGACCTTGTTCCTAGGCTGTATCTAGCGTGCCTATGCTTAACTGTAAAGTGCTCAGACTGCATACAAATGATGACCCATTTAAAAAAAATACAGTTCTCTTTTTAAATTCGCGTCGCATCCCAATAGGGTTACCGACCTCAACGGAGCAGGTATTCGCAAAAATACTGTATAAGATTACGTGTTATGTTTTAAATATACAGCTGCTTTGTATATTTTATGTCGAATATTTATTTACTTTTTCGTAACTGCAATAACGTATGTTCAATTTAAATTGTGATAAATAAATTAAATTTAAATGTTTCTTTCGTATTAAGCAAAGGGATAAAGGATTAATTGTGCATTATAAAAGTTTTAAGAAAATCTATAAATCTGTAATTATATCATTCAATAGATATTAACAATTTATTATAAAACTAAAAAGCTTTCAGTAATATCAACAGGCAACCCTCTCTTAGCTGTCAATGTCAATTTGAAAGATACCGTAACAGCGTTGCGCAATTCGGCGGTTCAATGAACGGAGTTCGGGGGTTTCCCGTTAGCTGGCGCACGTGACTTGAGACGGTTTTACTTTTAAATTCGCAATTTAGTACCGCTATTGAATAATAGATGGCACGTTTTTGACACGCCTCATTCGTTGCGTGAGCTTCAATTTTTCTTACTGTACTTATATATTTTTTATATAAGATTTGGTGAATAACCTTTTGATTAGCAACTGGCTTTTGACTGCAGCTTTGTCCTAGTGGTCAAATAGCAATGCTTCCCTCTTAGACATTTACATTGTTCGTGGCCAAGAAGTAGCTCTAAACAGGTGCAGAGGGTTACATCTAAACGATTAAAGTGATGTGTTAAAACTCTATCCATATCAAAAATAATACTATTCAATGTAAAAATAATTTTATAATTCGAACAATTAGTTCCTGAGATTATAATATTAGTATAGAAGTATTGATTGATGATTTTACGATCGACTATTTATATTTGTTAAGAGAGCGGTAAATATAACTGATTAATTTACTTTTGTATGTTCGTAAAAATGTGCGAAGTTTGTTGTAGTAAAGTTCTGACATTATAGTTTTTTTTATAAGCCACCATTATTTGTATAATAGGTGGGAGATTTATGTTTTTCTTTTAATAAAAACAATCGTTCACAAAATTAACATATTTTCTTAAATTAAAAAAAAAAAATGTTTCTTCGTTGGTTTCTAATTCAGAAGACAGCAATCAGAATAATATCTTCCGAACAATTATCATATGATATAGTAAAAATATAAAAAAAAATTAACACAACACTGCTTTATTTCTGTAAATATCACACAAAAAATTTACAATATACCTACATAAAAACAGCTCAGAATTTCGCCTGCAAAATTTAATATTGAAGTGTTCCTTTAAGTTCAAGGCCGAAAGGGAGTCTAGACTTGCGAGTACCTACTGCCACACTCCGAGGACCCTCGTTGCTTAAAAAGTGTGAAATATGTACGTGTTAACGTTTTACTTTTCATTTTATAACCGACCTTACACTGTATATTGGAATCATTTTGCTTTGGTGAGTGATTTTATTTTTTTAAATTGGCGCTGTATTCCAGACATAGCAGGGTACGCAAAAGGCAACCTAGTGGAACCCAGGGAATCTAGTGTCTCAACACTTCGTTTCAGATATAAATAACACACTAACTTCTTAACTTTTATAATAATAGTCGATATCAAAGCTGTATTCATAATTGAGTTTTGAACTTTCACTTAAAATCCAAACATCAAGGCAGTAGTGTCCATTAGTAAATATTTAATATAATATATGCGCAGTGTTTAGTTCCGCCTTTCAAAACGAAATGTCTCGGATAATTGGAGAGTGCATGGGGAATGGAATGTCTTAATATGAGCTTTCTCCACCTTGCTACACGAGGAATACGCCGTGAAAAAAAAATTGTATACATACATTTTATTTATGTATGTATTTCTATATGATATATTTTGTTTTATATGTCTCAAGGCCGCTCTTGAAGCCTTGAGCGTCGTCGGCGTTCTTATTAAAAATGGTTACGGTTTATTAAAAATTAAGTGTATCATGAGTTCTCCTTATTATTATTATTAAAATTTGCTTAAGTTAATATCTTGATGTTAATAAACGTGTGGGATAGAACTTACTTATAATTTCTTTAAGTATAAAGTTTTATTTCGATTGTATAAAAATTATCAATATTTTTTCAAATAATTTTTTTTTGGGTTCTCAGTTTATTCCTAGGGGGGTAGCTCGGATCGGTTCCTGTATACTTATTTCACTTTTGCGGAAGCTATATGAATTATCAATATTAATTTGATTTTTTAGTAGATCAAGATAAACAAATCAAGTATAGAATCATTTCATTCATATAAATAAATATATAAGGCTATAAGGCCATATAGATATGTAGAGTGTCCTCGTATACATTTTTTAAAACTATTTTCAGTATTTTTTAACCTAATAAATTAAAAACATAGATAACATCGCTAGCAATATAAATATAGAAAAAAATTACACGTAAATATTAAGCCTTCTCCATCCCCTTACATGTAAACAAGCTGATGCATACAGAAAGTGGGATAAGGTCGAGAAATCTTTACAAAATGCAGACCTAAAAACTTCGCTGTGCACAGTGCAGTGTACGCGGCCTTGAGTCTTCAATGCGTCCCAAATAGTACACGCCTATCGTATACATATATTTTTCTGTAAAAAAATATTTTAAAAAAAGTATTAAATCTTTAAAAAAATATTATATCTTTTAAAAGACGGGATCAAAAGTTGTGCTCAATGTTGGCATATTTTTTTTACATTTTGAGGAAAAACGAAGAATTTAGTAGAACCTAGTGACAAATCACTCTGTTCTATATAATACATTCTTCTATATAATAGGATTTAAAGTCACCGATGAACTCCAAAAAGGTCAATAACAATTGTGAACCAAAAATTTAAAATGACTTCAACATACATATTAATGTCCAATTTAACATATTTTATATATGGAAATTACAGGCATTACTGACATTTAAAACCACTTCGTTCTAATACGAACCAAGCTGTAGCCGAGGTATAGATACACAAACATACATACATATAGCTCAAGAGGGAGGGTGCCACGCACAGCGTCCCTCGGCATTGATATTACAGAACGCTTACGTCAGAAATTCAGGAAATTTTGTATTTCAAGTCTTTTTTACCAACAGCGGTAAGGGAGGTAATGTGTTTGAGGATTATAAGTTTCAAGGGACCTTTATTTGAAGTTTGTTTTAAGTGTTAATATATGTAATATAAAGTATTAATTTATAATATTCAAAATGTAAAATATAATATATATATACATATATAGGTCTTTTTTTACTAAGTTTAACTTGATATACAAACAAAGTACATATAGACGAAGTATATACGTACATAGGCTAAATAATGTAGGGAAGTAACAAGATTGTGGAAATTACCTACGAGAATGGAAAATACTACATGTTCACGCAAACTTAGTTGCCGGCAAAGACTTGACATGTATTTTTTCCATTTTTTTTTATTTTATCTGCATATCATATTTTTTGCATATCAATGCATATATTGATGCATATACATTAAAATAAATATATTTCACACAATATAATAAAGTGAAAGGGAAAGGCAGTGAAATAGGCCGTGTTTACCTCGGGTTTCCTTGTTTTGGACTTAGATCATACTGTTACGTAATGAGAAACGGACGGTTAGCAAAAAAATTGGAAAAAATGAAATATGTATACGAAAAAAATATATATTTACTTTATATTATAAAAGTCCCCACAGTAGTAAAATGGTTCCCCCACAATACGCAATGTCTCCAAGATCGGGCCGAATGAATTAACCCTAGGTTCCATCTGTCTACCATGCTACATGCGGGATACAGCGATTGCCAAAAAAAAAATATTAACGTTTTAAAATCGCTTTCTAAAAACCCTAGATTCAAATCTAGAATATGATAGGTCAAAATACACACTAATATTCAATACAAACATGTATTCAACATTAGTGTGCGTTTTGATAGTAAAATATAATAAATGCTCTTTAGTCGTTATCAACGAACTGTTTCTGACGTCGCGTCGTAGAGATCTAAGCTATTACGAAATATATGTAACCAATCGATAATGTAAATATTACATACAAAAATATTCTCTATTTGTACCATATGTAATATTTATGTATTTTTTTACTGTTAACGTGATGGTTGTGAGTTCGATTTCCATTCGGTGGAATGTCATTTTAATTTTCTTGCTCTCGTAAGAAAACAAATCGAGGTGAGTTAAGCCACTCAGCAGCTGCTGATTATGAAGTAGAATATATTCAAATCTATTTTACTTCATGGTTTTATTTTTATGTATGGAATTAGAACCCGTAAACGTTATTTTATTTAATGATTTTTTAACTCGTCCATAAAATGAATATAAAAAAGACATATCAACAAGTAAGAAGTAGCTTACGAACTCACACACACTCATGATAAAATTTTCTTATGTAACAAAGCAATTAAATTCGAATTTGGGGCTCCCTAACCCTAAACACAAACGGGAACGAGTATAATCACAAAATTATTTGATCAATATTTATTTCAGCTTTACGCTATCCCACATATAGCAGGAAATAATTGAGTGGCGGAACTTAACGCTACGCTTTGTCTCACTGGAGGGGGGGAATAATTAATTGTTTCAAGTGATTGGTTGTTTATCTAACCCACAACCGC
Organism: Heliconius melpomene melpomene; assembly: GCA_000313835.2. Taxonomy (NCBI): domain Eukaryota; kingdom Metazoa; phylum Arthropoda; class Insecta; order Lepidoptera; family Nymphalidae; genus Heliconius; species Heliconius melpomene. The sequence continues at coordinate 928,809 of HE671164.1, read as the reverse complement.
TGCATTTATAGTCAGACGCCGTGTTCGTCACAAGCCTCAAATATTTATAAAAATATAATTTCAAAACCAATGTTTTAAGTTTTTAAACATTCCAAATGAAAATCATATAGCAAAAATAAATTCTAACATTACCTAGCCTGCTACTAGCAAATATTGCAATGAAAAAATTAAAAAAAAAACAACGAAAAAAAAAACATTTCGTTGTCATCGCTACCTGACGGGCCCCGGGAACCAACATAAATTCGATTATATGCTTTTTCGTCATTCCCGAACGATCGAAGGAGTGAGGGAGAAGGTGCGATGCGGGACAAGGACACCGTTATATATGATTCTGCGCATGCGTATGCACGTGTCAGCGAATGTGGGTTACTATGTGCGGACTTAGTAGGGATACGTCGCGAGATAAGTCGGTGTCGGTATATAATATTTTTCAAGGAATTGTTGTGTTATGTATAGTGTGCTATAGATATGCTTATTTCGTCAAGTGTTTTTAATATATTTGGCGGTACTTGCTGATTTATGGTTTTTTAATAATGACATAGTTAAACAAATTAAATAATTCATTTTGTGAAAATTAACTAAATATTAACACAATGTATGCACCCAACTATATATATAACTAACGTAACAAAAAAACGCAGAATTAACAAATCCAAAAAAATAATCCGATATCCCGCGACGTATCCGTAGACAGTGCACCGGAAGCGTCCGCGGGCGGGCTACGTCGCGCGCCGTAGCGCTACCGCCGCTACGCCTCGTAGGCCTCACAGCGGCTACGAGCGACGGCCGCGTCGCGTCGCGCTGGATATAGGACACTGTGTCAATGTGTCCCCGCGCCCGCCGCCGCCCGACCGCGCCGGCTCGGGACTGACGGTCTGACGGGACTAGCGGGTCCAGCGGGTCCAGCGGGTCCAGCGCCTCCAACCACCACTGCCAATAAACGCACAATATATTTAAGAACTTAGGATGTTGACCTGTGACCCACTTGCGATGCATCTGCGCGCTGCACTGCGGGCGCCCTGACGCCTGACGGCCAGCGAGCCCGGCTATGTGATAACTGTGTTCATTATTATAAGAATAGGCTAAATCGATACCACGACTGATACTGATACTGATACATACAAGTAAGTCTGACAGCGATGGCGGGCAACCGGGACGTCGAGTTGACGCACGTCATCCAGCACCACATGTCCCAGGCGGAGGCGCAGGTCAGCGTCCACCAGGTGCAGAGCCCGTCCGGCTCCGGCAAGCGCCACCAGATCATTATAGACATAAAGCAGGATATTGATATGGATGAGCTTTCCACTCGATCGTTGGCGGAGAGTGTGATGGAGACGCTTGGAGCGCGATCAGCGGCCGTTTATATCGACAATTCTCAAGTACAAGGCGAAAATTCTGATATGGAGTCATTGACGACCGTGAACGTCATTGTGGCGAATGACTTGAGCCAAGCGGCGCCCAGTCCTCAGGTGGAGGAGACGGAAGTGACTGAGGAGTCACAGCCGGAAGGTGTCCTACCCGGGAATCGAATAGCCGTCGACCGAATCGTGGAGATGACGAACGCGGCGAACACATCCAGCGAAACATCGACAACGACGACGACTACGTTATCGATATCGACAGTGGCCACCACTACTGCGTCAGGTAATTTGGTTTATTTTGGTGCAATCCTATTGTATTTATATCTTTTGTACGAACGTCTATTTATATGGTAGGTTATTCAGTGTTTGGGCCTAGATCTTTATATAGGTCAATATGTCAACTTTGTTTTCATCGTATGAAATAGTGTTTTGATTGAAATGAAACGGTTTTTATTTTGTTTAACATCAAAGTGTTATTATAATCAAGCTTATTTTTCATATTTACACCTAAATCCAAAAAATTAACAACTAATTTAAAAACACGGACAAACAAATGTGTAAGATAATCAATAAAAAGGTGGCCATTTTGATAAAAACGAACTAAACTAGAGCATAATTGGATTAAATTTCACCGTTTCCGTAAAAATTTTCAACGCTATCGATTTCTGTTATCCTATTCCTGTAATTTCAACGCCCCAGTTTCAGCTTGCTCGCTTTGTTCCGTGTAAAATTTACAAAGAAAAGAAGAAATCTTTGCCAATCTAACTTATCTACTAATATTTTTCTTATACATGTTAGTATGTACATAATAAGCCATGTAACAGGGTATTTGCCTTACCTTGTACATAGATGAAAATTTCATACTTACATAGCGACATCTGTATATAAAATTTTCCATTTTGGGTAAAGAGTATCGTTTATTATATTACATTAGTAAAAAGGGCTATATTTATTTCTTTCTAGTACAAGTTCTTTTTATAGTCCAGGCTAGTTAGATTTGTTAATATAACTAGATGTATTTATTTACAAATTATATTATAATCTTTTTAATTAAACGACATACTCGTATATATAGTATACACCGACTGAAAGTTCGTTTGCGTGGACGATAAAACGTAAAATCCCGATTTTATTTTTTTACAAGCACTAATATTTTATACGTAATTAATTCTCGGTATATAAAAAAACCTTCTTTTTATTCCTCACTCGCGGTCGTCTAACATATTAGTGTCATAACTAAATTAAATAAAAACAAATGATCCCCAAAAATACATTTCAATCTACTGTCTTCTGTACATAGATCGTTCAATTGCTCAAATTCAACGAATATTATTCTTGCTTTGCAACTATGAGTGTATCTTTTAGTTTTAAGCCTTTAATTAACGTGAACCATAAAAACTGATATTACAAATATTTTAAAGTGATGTTGAATTATTTTTCTACTTTGCAGTTCATAGTTCATTTTAAATAATATTTACATTGTGGCCAACTATAAAATATATCATCATTTAATTTATAATAATTAAATATAAATAAAACGGAATATATCGTAAATATAAAAATAAAATATCATAGTGGCACAATAAGTCCAGGATCTGATTATTAACGCGATGATTGTCGGTTCAATGTCCAATTGGGAGAATCAATCATTTTCATTTTCCCACTCTGGCATGTCAGTCGAGCAGGCGTTCAGTTCTGTCAGTCAACACGCAATATGTCACTTTTCGGGCGGATAGCGGGAGTATCTTGACAGCATATGAATTAAAAAAAAACACTATATTTTCTTTCAATATAAATGTGTATTCAATATTCTAAATAATCCTGTTTTTATATAAACATCGTGGCGTAGCAGCGTAGCGTGTGACTAAACGCGACGATAGTGGGTTTGATCTCCTCTCGGAGGAATAAATAATTTGAAAATTTGACAGAAAACGGAGAATAGAGTGTTTTAACACTAGGTTCCCTCTGCCTACCCTGCTATATAAATAATATAGATCGAAGCTAAAAAAAATCGCACCAAAGATAAACACAGATAGGACGCGTACGTGTTTATTAAATATTCAAAGGGGAGATAGGGGAAGCCTCGACTAACCCACTTCGCTTATTACGTCAGGTTGCGTGATGTTTGAAAACTGTTGTATATTGATGTTATGAATGAGTCTTATCGATTTTTATGATTATTTCGCTTCGTGAGTGGTTAATTGAGACTAATGAGTGTAAGATCACACTTTTTACGACATTTAGTTGTTTATTTTTTAAAGTTTTGACTGTACAAAATTTTTGAAAATTCGTATAAAATAAACAAAAAAATAATATATTTTTTTCAAACAATTAAGATCTACACAAAGAAAACCCGTTGACTTCTGAATTGCATTGTAGGTAGTAATGGAGGTAGAATCAAACTTAAAAGAAAGAAAATTATATCTAAATTACAATTAATTATGTGACTAATTATCTAATAGGTTTGTAGTGTTTATTCTCTTCACGCGTGACCAATCCTTCTGTAAGAATTGCCAAAATTTTTATACACGCTCTTCAAATCGTAGAGGCGAATAGTGGCGTAAGGGCACAAAGTGTGACTATAAACGTGACAGGTTGTGGGTTCGATTCCTACTCTAGGAAATGAAATGTTTCATATTCAGTTCTCCGCTCTGGTATCGAGGTGACGCGCGGCGGTAAGACCAGTCACTCAACACGCAATGCTTCCAGAATTCGGAAAAATGAGGAACGGAGTGCCTTAATATTAGGTTCCTACCCTGCTATTACAGTGCGAAACTATAAAAAAAAATTGATTTAAATCTTAAACAAACAAAAAGGTAATCGGTATAAGCATTAATAATTCAAAAATGAAGGGTAACATGTAATTTGGCTGCATTCATTATATTCGAGTTAATAAAGCCGTTATTTCCAGAAACAGTGAGCGATAGCGGTTTAGTCATCGATCAATATCTATTGAAGCAATATTTTTTACCTTTATGTTCATTCTCTCTGCCTACTCTCTATATAATAGGAACCTAGTATTAAAATTCTCCGTTTCCCACGCACCGCCAAATTTTCGAGACATTTTTTAGTGGCTGGACCGGGTTTTCGTCTTGTTATCAAATCGAAAATATTAGAATAATTCAACTCCTAGTAAGAATTAAATCTACAACCGTAGGCCTTATAGCCGGACTCGGTGCCGCTGTGCCTGGACAGCCTTTAAAATGCAGTATTAGCATATCATCATATTTCTTGTTAAGAAAAGAAGATTGTGAGCGTTACTATAAACGCGACAATTGTGGCTTCCATCCCCAACGAATTGTCTTTCTTAACACTACGTAGTTTGGTCTGTGCGTCGTCTGTCAGTCGTAAAGTAATGGAAAAGTTTTACATATAATAAAGATAGGTCGTTTTTCAATTACGAAGGTTTATATATATCTAT